>UYYA01000061.1:0-141335 GCA_900624975.1 Angiostrongylus costaricensis
AGCTGACGTTTCGGCAGTATCGCTTTCTTCAGAGCCGCTTTTTTCGTGACTTCCAATGAGGAAGTTTAGAACAGCCGATTATAGTCGCATGTGGTTGACCTCTAAACTTCCTCATTGGAAGTCACGTAAAAAGCAGCTCTGAAGAAGGCGATACTGCCGAAACGTCAGCTCGCGTTGTATTGTATTGTGTTTCTCTATGGAAGTAAATGTATGCTGTTTAAAAACCTTGCGATTGCTGAACAAGAGAACGACACAAAATTAAAGTTATAAGTAAAGTATAACAAAATGGAAACCAATGCAGTCATAAGTTTATATACACATTCTATTTGTGTTGAAATAAGATGACCATGCACTATGTTATAGTCTTGCGTCGACAGAGCGAATCGTACTCAGCATCTCTGGATGGATAGATCATCATATCTTAACAGGACTACAGATAATGGAGGTGATAAAGACATTGAATGAGTCTCACACTGCCACTACTACTTTTCGAAATTTTTTCCAAATCGACTTCTATTTAACCTCGGTATAGATATCAACGTCTTTTCTCATTGACTGATAAACCAATACCAAGTCTGTTTCCATCAACCGGTTTTTAACCATAATGATTCTGAAATATTTGCAAAACACCGAACTGCTGGTATCTGCGGTGGTGACCGCATATTTCATTACCTCTTCGAAGGGGTAACGCGTTCTCCACCACACGATGCAAGCCTTAGTTTCGCCTTTCTCTCAGCCGTGTTATTGAACTATCCTACCTAACATCGGCAGTCCGGAGTTTTGCAAATATTTCAGCATCATCACGGTTATATTTCACATAATATCCTGCCATTAAAAAAAAGACTAGGGAGTAAATAAAAAGTGATGACAACCTGTTGTTAATTAATAAATGAAAAAAGAAAGGCTACTAATACGGTGAAAGTTTGTGTGCTCTCATGTGATTGGTTGACTCTTTGTTTTCTCAACGATTAGAGGTGGACTGATGTGAGACAGGAATACGGTAGCGAAGTCGCTGGTGTCTTTAAAACAACCATCGTAGCCATATTACCAATAGAACTTCGTCCATAGTACTATGCATAGTACAACTGACGCGATGTAAAGGAAGTCCATTACGGCAATAAACTTACTCTCCAGCACTACTTTGCTGTAGAAAGTAGTCCCTTTGCTTTAAGGCACGTTCCATTTTCGAGTCACTATCTCCCGAGGAGATTTCAGCCGCATGTTGCATTTCGAAGATCGTATCCTAGAGCACTTTCTAGAGTCAAATATATGTATATGCATATGTATATAACTATATATATATATATATGTGCATTCAACTACTAGAAATTCCTCCTAATATTTAATCAATGGATATTCTTTGTTAAATTAATAATTAATATATTTAATTGCAGCCGATAAGAATAGGAGCTAAGATCGTGCTAAAATCCACAGCTCCCAGATATATTTTTCCTCTAAACGACAGAAATTCACAAAAAAATGTTGTTGGATTATTGTGAACTTTTCCTCTGGTGTTTTACTCCATACATATCCATGGGCTCGTGTGGAGCAGTGGTTAAAGGCGCGCTGGAATGCGCACTAGGTCGACGGCTGGTTCGATTTTACGCCATGGGCTCACTAATCTTTAATTATAATCAGTTTCGGTCTAGCTTTAATTTCAGAGTACGAGTCTTCCCCTTTATAGTATACCTCGCAAAAATTGATGAACGCTTCTAGTTTTCCTTGATCACCGCCGTCATCTTGCAATACATTGAATAGGAACGAGTTCTTGGAGTCACTGAAAGAAATGAAAGGTGTACGTAAAAGGCAAACTATTACTTTCTAATTTATAGAACAAGAGATTTAGTAAGTTTTTAGGGGTATTTCGCAGTGACGCCTGACTTCTAAGACCTTAGATTCGCACAGCAACACGTCGCAAAGATAAAACAATACTAAATGGATTTTAGACAAATGATATATGAACTTAAAATAACATTTGAAAAAAAATAAAATTAGTAGAGATCTCACCGGATTTGTTGTTTTCCCCATTGCTCTAGCCACGATTCCTGGATTTCAAAGTAGATTTTCTCGACTCGTTTGCTAGATCCCATGATTTCAATCCTTCCAAGGAATGGATCGAAGTATTCAAGTAGGGTCTGAGCCTGAAGATAGACGAAGATTTCTAATGGAATACGTTCTTAATTCAAATATGTGTCGGAGTGAATTTTTACAAAAAATTTATTGCAGCGGGGAAACGAATATGCGCTAACTTTAACATTGAAAGACCGAATGTACTCTGTTTGTAGCTTAAAGACAGGTGAAGGAATACTTTTTGAGTGCTACCATCGAACATCAGAAATTGTTGCGGCGTTCAAAAAAGTGATTGATCTTTTCGTGCAGTTATCCAGATTTCAATTTTAATAGTAGGACTAAATAAAGATACTTCATTCCAAAATCTACTCTTAAATCTATCCGATTTCCACAAAGCATTCTTCAGTGGCATGCAAGCCATAAATATCAGAAAGAGAGATAATCTTCATTAAGAAAAACTAAAGTTTTAGGGATAAGAAAAACGATCAACCTTTTCGATAATTTTCTCCAACCGAGGGTCGTTAGTAATATGTTCCTTGAGATTTGTGAGAAGTACGGCTAGATTAAATCCGATATCTCTGGCCGGATTATGGAATCGTTCAGTAAATTCCATATAGTCCACTTTACCATCATTGTTCACATCCGTGCACATCATTAGATATGTTATATCTTCACTAAAATAGTAGCGTCTTCGAGAATCCGTTTATTTTCGTATTTAGCGCGCGCAGAGCATAACCTACGCCAGCACTCGAACGTCGAGACACCAGTTTTGATAGTGTTTGCTATGCTTCTTTCTCGCAATCTTTTTCATGATCTAATGTTTGTAAATGCATAAGAAGCTAAGTATAACATACACTGTGTACATTTTCTGACTTTCCATGGCACGTTGAAATTCTTTTGGACTTATCCATCCGTCTCGATTTGTATCGAAGTCCTAAAGTAATGCAGTTTTTAGAATGTTGAAAAAAAGAAGCAGGTGTAACGATTTCTTTAGCCAAAATTATAACCTGAAGTGTGCCGTTTAAAAAAGAAAACTGGAAGATGTCTACCATTACCATCCACAACTTCTATTGCTCTATCCAATGCCGACTATCGACGATATGATTTTTTGAGCTGCGTTTCACAGGAATCGGCTCAAGGAACTAATATTGCGGGAATCTTCAACCAAACATCGAATGATTGAAAGTGGGTCAAAGTCGACATATGCTTCTAGGCCGCTATATTTCTAACTCAGATGGATCCTCGCACGCGAATCAAGAACACAGGCGCGAAAAACTCTCGAGGCACTCTGGATTAATTCCAGAAATCCGAAAATGAACCGCAGGGAAGAATGCCTCATTATCACGCGTGATATAGGGCAGTATATAAAACTGCTTTTCTGATGTGAGGGGCACATTATACTTCCACGTGATTTCTGTGCGGTTGGTTTCTACGTGACATACTTAGTGGAAACCTCATAGAAAGCGGTGAGTGTGCAAAGCTGTGATCAAAGTGATTGAAATCTTGGTTTGGAGTTTCTTTGTTTGGTTATGGAGGCGTCTGGCCGAGTGAGTTGCTATCAACTTGACCTTTCCAGGCTCTGAAGAAGGCGAAATCTGCCGAAACATCAGCTTAATCGTGAACAAAGAATAGTAACACCTCGCGTTTGCTCAACAAAAATACGAAGAAAATAACTCAGATGTGTTTTCTTCTCTCCATTTAATTGACATTTTTGTTTCCTCAAGATATCATGGAATTTCGAAGAAAGTAGATTAATACAACCACAAGATTGCTGAGATATTTGCAAAACTCCGGACAGCATGTGTCCGCGGTGGGGAACGAACGCGGTATTGTCCTTTCCGGAGAGTAACGCGTTCACCACCACACCATGCGGGCCCTTCGTTTCGCCTGTCTCTCAGCTAGTTCTATCTATAGGAGTTTTGCAAACATCTCAGCGATCTTGTGGTTGTATTTCGCTTAATACCCTGCCATAAAAATAATAGAAGACAAAAAAGAAAAAGTAAACATTGAAAATAGATTAATTTTCAACCGTCGAGAACATTTTTTTCATTACCAAGAATGCCTGTGAAGTCGTAAGATCCTTCAGCTTCAGGAACATGTCAGAAAATTTGATAATTTTCTCAACGGACGGTTGTGATTCTACCAGTGCGTCCACCATTTGCTTTCCGATCGGTCCATTAAGAACGTTTCCTGCAGAGCAAGGATTAGATTAGATGCAACGAAACCAAGAAAAAGCACTTCGTATGAACAGAACGGCATAATGAAAGAAAGAATAAAAAGAATGTAAATCAGATTATCTCTAATTTCTCAATCCAAAACGAGAGAAGGTTCTCCTTTAATGCTGATTTTAAAAATTAAGACCAAAGCAAAACAATTTCTTCCGTCTTTCTTGGAAACAGCTAGGAAAAAAAACAGTACTCAGTGTTGGATTCGAAATGTTAAGTCAAATGTTCTCGACTACTATTCGCGGTACGGTAATATGTACATGAGCAAAAAGTTATAATTTATTAAACAATCATAAAAAACTACACAAGGGAGTAAGGTAAAAAGTGAGCAGTTCGGTTCGACCTCTGAATAAGGGCAAACATTCTGGAAAAAGTATAAAATAATACCTTCAAGCATTGAAAGCATCAGGACGATCATATCCTTCTGAAGGTTAAGAAATTCACGAAGCAATTCAAGTTGTGTGGAATTCCTATAAAGCTTCTCCATCATGTGAGCGAACAAGAAGAAGAAACCGTTGATGGCATCCCACAGACGTGAATTTGCCAATGTCATCTGGTTACCGACGCATGGACCCTGAATGGGAAGTTGTTGTGGGAGTGGTGAAAGGTTCTAACCGACCGAGTTCTGACCACAAATTAGGAAAAACATTTAACGACGAAACTGTAAGGGATATAAGTGGAATTTCCCCTTTATTTAAACCGTACTCTCTGTCCCTCTCTCTTTCTCTTTCTCTCTCTCTCTCCTTCGCGCCTTCTATCCCTCGTTCTCTCTTTTTCGGGTTTCATAGTTCTAACGAACGCTCAAGGGAACTTTCTCATTGTCTTCTCCAACTTCCAAGAATGGTCTAGTTTTTTCAGAAGAACTTTTTTCCCACTCTTTTCGAGTTTTTCCGGAAAGAAAGTAACTACCAGACAGTTTTACGAGGTAGAAAGAAGGACTCAGTATTTTGATTAGTCAATTAATACTAACTAAAAAAGTGTTTATACTATTTATGAAGTGAAATATAACTATGGAACCGACCTGGATACTTTCCGTCAACGTATTGAACACTTGACTGCATACTTGTATCGCTCGAAGAAAGTATTCCTTTCCTCCTTCGTCTATCACCTCCTGTAACGACTTCTTTATTAAAACGCTACATAGCTTACAGCTACATAGCTATCATAGTTATCTTCTCATAAACGTTACTATCTCCACCATAAAGATATAAGTTCTAATGCTCTTGGGCGATCATGAAAGATATTATAATGATCGTGAGATTGCCGATGCAATAAAAGTAGATTTTAGAAAAGTCATGGATAAAAATTCACCTTGCTCGAATAATGCCAGTAGAAATCCATTACAGACTCTTGAAGTCTCAACAGATAGTCAACCGTGCAGTTGATAAGGTTAACACTTGTAGTGTGACCAGATTGTGTACGAAGATAATTTTGAAAATCTATAAAATGTCGATAGCGAAAGCTTTAAAAGGAAGAGAAAGTTTTTATAAAAGCGAATCATTCCAAAATTTAAAAAGGAAGAATACTCTGCCTCAAATACAAAAATCTTCAAGGTTATGAGAGATTTCGTAAATTGTTAGTTCTGAGAAGTTTGTTTACTAAATTACTAAAAAAAAACAATTTTTTAGTGTTTGCCTTGTAGCTTCATGCATTTACAAAAAAAAACAATCTTTGGGTTTTGAGGAGCAATAGCTCGCTTAGTGTAGTGCAGCGACAATGGAACTCCTACGAACGCATGTTCAACTCCACATGGGTAGAAGAGATGGTCTACTAGATCCACATTTTCTCCAATTCTTCCTAAAAGATCGCTCAGTAATGTTTCCAACTAAGGATACGTGTTTCTCCAAAGCAAGTTACATGAAATGATCTAAAGTTCAGCATTCAGCTCAGAGACACTTTCTTCCAATGAGGAAGGAAATGTAAGTCACGAAAAAGCGGCTCTGAACAAGGCGATACTGCCGAAACGTCAGCCAGTGTTGTATTGTATTGTGTTTTTCTATGGAAGTAAATGTATGCTGTTTAAAAACCTCGCGATTGCTGAACAAGAAAACGACGCATTCACATTCCAATGGAGAGGTTAATAGAAAGTTGATCCTGGGAACACTTTCTTCCTTTGTAAGAAAAGGTTCCTTTCTGTCCAGTCACCAATGCTTAGCTAGAAATCCAATTTTTTCAATTGCCGACATCTCATAGAACTATGTCCTCGGTGTGCATCCTACTACCATAGTTTACAGTTTACCACCAATGATATTCGTATACACTTTTTTTCTTTTTGCAAATGACAGTGACATGTTAAAGTGGAGTGGAAGCGACAAGTCCTCACGGGTTATCTAATCCGTGCATAAAACTGGTCAGTTCTATGGATAACCGAGACGCTGAAACGAAGGATAGATCTACTGTTGACTGAAGGAAATGACAAATAAGCAGCACAAACATAATATATAAGCAAAGAGGTAGGGGCCCAAGTGATCATACGTCAAGCTCAACATCTCTCTGTGATCAGCAAATTGTTGCCAAGGTTGGTAAACTCGCACTTCTATCTAATGAACTGTTTCATAATTTCTTCTTTATCGCATTTTTCCATATTTAGAATGTATAGAACATATGAAAAACAAAACAATAGAATTGTTGCTCCCGTATCAAAGTAAATAAATAAATAAAAAAATCAGTAGTTTACATACCAAGATTATGTCCTTCACAAGTAAGCTGCAAGAAACGGAACAATGAACATGTGAACTCTGCATCATTCAGATTTTGATTGGCTCCAGCAGCCAGATCCGCTCCCATGCCCAAACCTTCAGCCTGAAAGAAATGTAGAAACAATAATATAACATCACAATAAAAGCAGGAAAATTATGTAACATATAAAATACTAGAGAAAGATTTGTATAATTCTTAAAATCAAGATTGAAAATATCTAAGAAAACTAAGATGGTCCATGAGCTCAAGAAACCGTGAAGAAATATCGGTCTGCTGTTAAATCTGAAGAAGACCCAGTTCATGAAAGAACTACATGCGAAGGAGACCAGATCAAACTGGATTGTTCTCTGATTATAGAGACCAACTCGTACGTGTTCGATAAACATGGAGAACAACATGGGAGAAGGAATTAGACAGAAGATGGATAGCAGCATGAGCAGCATTCAGGCCTATCAGAGAAGCCACCGGCCAAGAAAAGGACCAGAAAATCCGAGCTCACCTTTTCGATTCAACACTCCTTCTAGTGCTCTTATACAGCACAGACGCGCGCTGATGCTTTAACCAGGTCAAAGATCTACGCACTGCACAAGAACGCTTGAACGATGTTAAATTCAACCTACACTCACAACGTCTGGCCGGAATGCGCTGCTCAGATCTTAGAAACCTATCCCATCTTCAACATCAAGGGGAATACAGATCGATAGCGAAACATACGTGGGTCAGTCATCTAATGAGGAAAACAGACGAGAGAGGGACGAACAGATCTGTAGAGTAGTCTACGAAGATACACACGTCCCGTAGGGCGATCATCTGAACGTTTGATTGACGTGTTCGTAATCAAGGTTAAACAGCTGTACTCGCAACTGCAATTGTTTTACAGATCACGGTATGAGACTCACACTCCCCGCTATGCCGATTCAAACCACCATCATGGACAATGATGGTGAACTTTCTATGAGAGCCCAGAAAGATGAAAAAATACGTTCCTAGGAATAATTTTAACTTGTATTGAATTATTAGATGACATATGTTCATGCAAAAGCTTAAATCTGAAAGAAGGTTAAGGTTTTTTACGTAGATCTTTGTTACATTCTCATTTTTGTTGATAATTGGAAAAAAAAATCTGGTAAGTGGTAAAAGAAAGTGAACAATGAAGGTAGCGTTGATGAGCCAACCTTAATTTGACGTTCGAACATCTCCAGATTCAACACTGAGCACTTGTTCATGAGACCTGCCATCGACGTAAAGAATCGCACATCTTTCTTCAGTTGAAGATATTCGATCAACATCTGGAATAAAAGTGCTGAAACTTTTCATAGCTGAAGAGTCGGAATGTTACACACTAAAATTTCACAACCTAGAGAATAGAAAAGCTCCCTCAGAATTAATCTATATTAATAAATAAGTTGCGTCCTAGAAATCCATCTACATTAGCGCACACTATCGTATTTTTAGGATTAGGCTAAACCATTCTATGTAATCAATAATATTCAATTGGCAAAACAAAGCCATGAAATGGTGAAATTCGATAAAACCTACTGTAATCGGCAAGGTGACAATGTTGGTGAAAAGGAGCAAAATATTACATTAAAAATCTACTGTAACTAATAATAGCACTGGCAACAACAACTGTATTTATTAACCATAGGAAATCAAGAAATTTGAAACAATATAGTAGGTAAAAATTGATGCCTATGTTTTAATATTTAGCAAAAAAGTACTACAAGGAAATATTACGGAACGTAAGGAAATAAACCAGAAAGTGAAGAACTGGTTTCGAAGCATTTTCAAAGGCATTGCCGAGATCAGCAGCAATTGAACAGTCATCGGGTAACGAACGAGTTCTAAGTGGAAGCACTACTACTACCTGAAAATGGAAGGGTTTCCACGGATGGATTCACTCACTCACCCGTTGAATGTCAACGTTGCCTCCGGACAGTAAATGAATTCCAAGTTCGAGTGTTCGTGCTACCATGTCGTTCGGTTCACCATTACTGGCGGAAAGGTACATTAAGCACATGATGGCAGCACCTCTATCCGCCAGCACACCTTGTTCGGCTCGTAGAGCTTGCGACTGCTCTTCCTTTTGCTGTATAAGTTATAATAACTAAGTGAGTTTAAGAAAAAAGAAACACTAAAAAGAGGACAAGAGTCTTTCTGACGTTCAAATTAATTCGCAACTTATTGGATTATGTCACCTGCCGCTGGGTCACCTATGAATCTTTGCCGTTTCATCCGTACCGTACTGACAAGGCGTCTTGAGGGAAGTCATGGACCATACACTCATGAGCTAATGTCAGTCATTTTCGACTTATGAGTAACCTTCTGGAAGATGCTGTTGTTGACCAGATGAACAGCACTAACGACCACACAGAGTGGTAATGCGAGCTCGCAAATGCCACAAAGGTAAAGCTATCGAAAAGAAAAGACTACGACAGCGAGAACGCTCAGCTTTAACCCATATGGTTAACTCTAAGGCAAATCCACGAGTTCCAATGGCTTGATTCACTTCACAGTTCAGTATATAGCGCTTTCAAACCACTTGTTCGTTAATTTTACCGGGGCAACTAGGTCGGTTCAACGATTACAGTAGCCTAAAAATACCACCATACCTTCTTGAAGTATCAGTCAATTCCTCTCTGAGGCAAAAGTGTCAAAAACCTACACAAAATGGCATATTATTTATTTTCTCCGGAGGTATGGCAGCCTTACACAGCCCGGTGCCAGAGTTGACCAGAACTTGTATTCCATTGTGGTAAATGATTATTTCCGTAGGTGAGCATTTCTTTCGCTGTTGATTCCGAGAAAACGACGGACAACTGATAGATTTTTTAATTCAGTACTGTATTTGCAAAGATTGTACGGCCGTTTAAAACGTTAAGGCGATAAGGGAGTAATCGATCAACTTCTTGATGATAGTTAAAGGTTAAGGACTTTATTTTAAAGAAGATGACAAAAGTGGAACACAACATCGGCTGGAACAAGTTTTCTACAAGATTTTCATTTTGTTTACTTTATTAGCGTGTGTAATACTATAATGCAACTACGACTACTATAATCTCAAAGTACTGTATGTCCTCAAACACATACCGCTTGATCGACCTCATCATCACCATCGTCTCCATCTTCTTCCTCAATGTGAATCGATTTCGACATAACATCGGCGAAACGGATATAACTAAAAATCCATCTGCTTTCGCATTATTCTGAGATCTACTTCTCAACTTAAATTTATAATATAGCCCTGTAAGTTGAACATTTCAGTTCGTTTTCTCTTTTTTGTTCTTGCATTCAAGAATGAAAGTCAGTAATGGTTCTTCGACGACGATTCATAATTTGCCAGCTAAATTTAGTTCACATGATTTCCTTTACAATAAATAGCCTCACGTTTTTATTAATGTCTGCTTACAACGGAGGCCCTCATCATGGCTGGGATGTGTTCCTAGGTGCCGGGCTGTGAAGAAGAGCGGGATTTCATTACCTCAGCACGGTCTTCCAAGGTGAGGAGTCCATCGTTTCCATCAGGAAGCCCAGCTAAGAGTAAGGCAACACCAGGATCCACCACATCCTGGTACCGAACTGGTCGCACGCTGATAAATCTCCCTCGGATCCACAAGGTCGGCGACTGCCTGTGGTGGTGACGACCTTGGGCAGACTTTGGACAGGCTGACCTCGGGACCCTAGAAAATCACGATGGCTAAGCCAGTAGAACTCCGGAAAATGGGAATTATGCTGCTGCCCGCTCAACCACTGAAGTCGGGAGATAAAAGTATCCAAGGATCCAAGTAATTTGAAAGAATCCCTTCGTCGCTAACACAGAGCCGATATTAATGCAGTAGGGTTAAAGGAGTAAACAGCCAAAAACAAAATTTAAAAAAACAGCATGAAAATAAGAATTGCTGAAATCCTTACAGATTATCATCGTGAATTGGAGTCACCAGGCTTTGTTCACTTGTGGCCGCACGTTGAAAGCAACGAATCAGCTGTTTAAGTGGATCTGGATGCGAGCTGGAATATTACAGTATGGAGTGCTGTAATGTCATGGTTATAAAGTCTCCATGTATTTTTAATTTAACACAATAAACTTAGCATTCTACACTTACGAAAAATGTTTAGCAGCCGAAATTTTCCTGAAATCATAAACGCGATACCACAGCACATCTGGTAGAAGTTGGTTTTTCAATTCTCTTTCACGTTTAAGCTCCCAAAGAAAAAATATTTACAGTAAATAAATCCTGGTTTTATTGACTCACTCGCTTTCGCGACTTTCCTCCTGGACGGGTACACCGTCCTCTACAACAACTTCTAAACGAGTACTGTCTTCTGTGACGACACCACTCTGAAAAAAAAACAATCAGTTACTGATTACTACTACCGACTATTTTTTAAAACAGTATTAGTATAATATTGCTACTAATTTTACCAGGAATTATTTGTCACCATAACTTTTACCATTAAATTTTTGTTACTTTCATTGCTATTACTATGGTCATAGCAACTAATTGCATTATTACTATTCCTGCTAACTACATTGACTAACGTAAAATATGTAAATGAAACAGGTCACAGCTTCGTATAACTGATGAACTTTCCTCAATTCCTAAAGCTTCAGTCAAGAAATCAGAAAACAGTAATATGCAGTAGATAAAAAAGTTAACGTTTGGATTTCGACTACAGCCTCAACTTAACTGGGTTCGTTACCGATTTAGGCTCCCCAGATCAATCCCGTTGATGGGTGAATGGCACTGATCGATAGAATTTGCTGAGACATAGGCGAACGAAGGACCCGCAAGGTGTGGTGGTGAACACGTTACCCCACGGAAGGGGTAGTAGCGCGTTCGTTCACCACCGCAGAGACCTGCGGCCCAGAGTCTTGCAGATGTTTCAGAATCATTGTGGTTGTAATAGAAAATAGCTTTCAACAAGAAAAAAATCTATTTTGAACATATTTCGCAACCAAATAATTTTAGAAATGAGGATAGAGAAAACTTCGCAATATGATAACAAAGATTACTGAAGATAATGAGCATACCACCAAATCAGTAATGAGTTTATCTTGGCCAACGTCTTCTTCCTCTAGCCAGAGACGAGAAAATGCCGGCAAAAAGAAGTTGATTCCACGATGCCTAGAAGTGTTCAAGAGTATCTACCACATAAAGCAAAGTATTTTCCGGAATTGAGCACGATATAGGCAACTTTTCAGAGTTTCCCCTCCGAGATAACGTTAAAAGACATACTGATTCTAAACTCTAGTTTTTTTTACGTGAAGGATTTATTCAAGGACGCTATTAGCAGATGACTGTCATATGTCTTCACGAAGGGAAAAGAGAAACTACGTAGGTTCATTAATACGTTTCAAAGACTTCATAGCCTAGTACTCTACCGTATTTACCAAAATGTGAGTAAGGTAGTGGTAGTAACGCTGCTACACTCCTACATCGTAAAAACGGTGTTAATTCGACACTGCCCTTTGGTTACTAGGCTTCTCATCCCTCACAGATAAGGAAATTGGGAGCAAACTAATCTGGGACCAGCTTACTGGATCCAGTTCACCGGAAACACCCTAGAACGGGTATCTTAGAACTTGGACATACCTATTGAAAACGAAAATCCTCGAGCAGCACCCAAATCCTTACGCAAAATGTTCAGAAATCTTAGGAGAACTTTACGTTTTATCTTAGTACCTTACCATACCTTAGTCAACGCTTTCCTGTGCGAAGATTTGACTCAGTAAATTAGAAAACTCAAACCGTTTTCCGAGATTGATAAGTCGTGAAAATACTAGTATATCTTCGGCTAAACTCACGAATTATATATTTCCACCGAAAACGATTGCGATACGAACTACTCAAAAATAAGGGTCCAGAACTGAGTTGAATATCCCGGAATCCAAGGACGCGTGTGGCGCAGTGGTCGGAGGTGCCTTCCAACACACACGTGGAATCGGTCCCCGCGTCCATGGTTCACTAGCTCTTACATCCCTCTGGAGTCAGCATATTGGTACCAGACTTTTCTGGGAGGATAGTAGTACTGTCGATACATCGGTGGGCCACCACGAGTCATTGTAAAGGTCAGATATGCATTCAATCACCTCCAAACGATGCTTAATGAAGTTTAATGCATGGCGCAGCTCTCAGGGATTGCTCAACGCAGAGAGCTTTGTCCTTTTATCCTTTAAGCCGTAATCGAACCAACAGGTCTCGGGTACTGCAGATCACTCCTAATCACTGTGCTGCATGCCACCATAGGAACGGAAAGCAGAACTAACAACATCTTAAGAACCGTGAAGCTGATATATCCAGTTCTGTGTTTAGTTCCTGATACGAGTTTCCTTAATTACAAGAGCGCCGTTACACAATAAGCGCTACGCCTTTTTTTAAACCCACAACTCGGCTTTACCGAACGGCTGCTCAGATTTTAACTCTTATTAGGGGTAATAAGGGATAAAGGATTAGGTTTTTGGCGCTGATCAATCCTTGGGGGAAGTGCTGTGCATACGACTTCACCAACCATTGTTAGAGGTGATTGAATGAATATCTGGTCTGCAGAATGAATTGCGGTGGCCTACTGATGTATCAAGCCAATACTGCGATCCTAGCCGACAAATCTGGTACTAACTTGTCAACTCCACATGGACGAAAGGCTCAATTAACATGAGGCGTTTGCTTGAAGCAAAGAGCACGTTTATATTGCATTGCACTTCTAACCATTGCGCCACACACATTCCTTTATGAGGGGATTACGGTAACAAAGTGTACACAACGTAAATAGTATTATAAATACAGCAAAGACACAAATGACGTGTAAAAGAAAAAGGTGTGAAAAAATTATAACACAATTTACGCATTCCGCACAAATACATTCAGGTTAGTATTATAGAAGTATCACGAAGATCTAGTTCGAGGCAATGCAGGGTTTCCCAGAACTTCATGAGACGTGTCGAAAGAACCGTAAACCTATTATGGTTAACTGTGAACGAATCATGTAGATGGCATTTCGTACTTCTCAGGAGATTTTCGTAAACTTTTTTTTGAACCACTTATGATTAACACATTCGCGACGATCCCCGTTTTCGACAAGAATACTTGAAAACCGGAAGATTTGAAGGACTTATCAAAAAGGCCTCATTTCATTGCCTATATATTACAGATAATTTTCACAAAACATTAGTTCATCTCCAAATTCGCTTAAAACTCAAAGAACGCAAGCCCTTCATGCAGACATAAACCGTACGGTCGGAGACATCATCGCAACAGCGAAGACGAATTCCGTTTGTTGAATTTGTTCACTACTGAACAAAAATAAGTAGACTTCGAAGAAAGAATGTTACCGTAGTAGAGCAAAAGTGTGCCTTGCGGCCAAACACTACTAGATTTGCAAGATTTTTACGACAACATATATGAATCACATTGTTATAATTGTGTTAACTATTGGGACAGTTGGGAATCATGCGTTTGCATTGAATAAACACGGATGATGTTTACAAACGATGTCTAATCCCACGGAAAAACAGCTGTTCGACTTGCACCACAGAACGCCTTGCAAAGCAAACAAGTCGTTACTTACCTGTCAACTCTGTAGAGATGTGAGGCAGTGATCAATGAGATAGCCATTCTTTTACGCTGTAGCGTTAACACCCTCTTCCATTTATCTTCTCTTTCCAAACGACTTGTCATCTACCAACGACAAATTTAATCAGCAATATTATGAAAGAGAACGTGGCATTGTTATCCTATGCTTAGTAAGGGTACCTTGTCAGCTGATCGATCACGGTTAGCAAGACATAGAGATATTCTGCAGTGAGCCATGCGAAGTGCATTAACCATATATTATGGTACAAATTTGTGATACATAAATTCATGTACACACATGCACATATAGCTATATAGACATGTCCACACACTCATACCTATGTGCTTATAACATAGCCGTGGATTGAATCATACTGGTAGCTTCACCTCTTTTCATTTTCACTTTCAAACATGCACGATTTGCTCAAAAACTGTTCTATGGTTCGGCGAGCATTAGGAAGAACGATCGCCGCCATCAGTGCGACGTCGTCAATGCTCCATTAACATCACCATTGGGTAGCGCCTACCTTGGAATCCCATAGAGCGGTACCATACGGAAGCACGCAACTACTGCACGCTTTCGTTGAGTTGAGACGACTTTTTTCCAGGCTTGTGTAAGTTGTTGTTGTGGATGCTCCGTCTAAAACACATATCAACGTAAATACTGTTAATCGCAGATATACGTAAGGTTCTTGTCAACGATTGCTTCACTTGATGAAAAGGAAAGGAAGAGGACAGCGAAAGTTAAAATAGATGAACTGTTGAAGACACGTTTGTTAGTAGTTTTTTTTTTTAAGTCAATAAAATCAGAAACGGCAAAACCGCATTCGACAGCATTCCACGACAATGAGTATGATCACAACACTGGGTCTTAACTAATCATATACATTACCATTTAGTAAGATAGAAGTTTTTTCCTTTTCAGAAAACAAAGTGTATAGATGTGAAAAGCTTCTATCAAGTCCCAAAAGTCAAGGAAGGCGAACATTCTAAAAAATGGTGTTCAAATCTATACAGTACATAACCACAATGATACTGAGATATTTACAATACTCCGGGCCACAGGTGTCGGCAATGGGTATCGAGCATGTTATTACTCTTAACGGGGACTGACAGAAAGGCGAAACGAAGGACCTGCTTGATGTGGTGGTGAACACCTTAGCCCACGGAAAGGGTAATAGCGGGTTCGATCCCTACCGCAGACGCCTGCGATCCGGAGTTTTGCAAATATCTCAGCATTATAGTAGATATATTTCTCAGAAGATCTTTTTTCCGTGGAGTCATAAAAGCCATGTTAGAGTTTTGCCTGGACTGCTTCGACAGCGGATTACGTCTCCGCTGAGGGCGATACCACCGTGATCGCACTTCGACATCCAGGATACTCATTAGGCTATTATTACGGCTGTTATATTGAGGCTGTTACTTTTTTAAAATTGTAAGTGCCATTTTAATGAAGAGTACTACTCTAGATGAAAACGATGATGGAAAAATTATGACGAAAACGCCATAAGCGATTATACGCACCCATCTAGAAAGTGCATCGCAAAGTAAAACAAGCACATCGACATACCGATCGGCAGAGACGTCTTAGAGTGGTCAACAACTAGAAGAAAGTTTTACAACATAGAAAATTTGTGAGAATGACCCTTTCTTGTAAATGATAAAGCCACGTTTCAACAATATGCTACTGGAGAAGTTTCCTTATTGTCTGACTCGTCTTTATAATGAGCCGACGAATGCTGTATTGGAAAGGAAGACTGTTGTTCTTTGCGCTGCGTTGGCTTAAAGTCTTTGAGTTGAGCACTGTAGACACCCTACGCTAAAGTAGGTTTTAGCAGAACACTCCTCCCAAGTGCCACAAAGAAAAACGTCCTACTCATGAAGACCTACTTTCCGTTAATGTGGTTCTCCTCATGAGTGCAAGCAAACTTTTATAGGCATCACTGACTGCAAACGGCTAGCACATGGTCTTCAGGTTTTTCCGTGAGTAAGGCAAAAGAGTCGCCTAACGTTTTACCGCCTCATCGTGGCTAGGAGGTGTTGCTGCGTGTCGGAGTGCGATGCATGGAGATTCATCTCCCCAGGAAGGTCTCCCAAACTGATAAGAAGCCCTGCGTCCTTATGAGAAAGCCCAGCTAAGAGTAAACTAATACCAAGATCCACCATCGCTCCGGCATCTAACTAGTTGCATGGTGCCAAATTTCCCTCTGATCCACAAGTGCGGTGACTGTCTTCAGCCGTGAAGACCAGAGGCATACTTTGGCTATGTTGACCTCGAGATT
Organism: Angiostrongylus costaricensis; assembly: GCA_900624975.1. NCBI lineage: Eukaryota > Metazoa > Nematoda > Chromadorea > Rhabditida > Metastrongylidae > Angiostrongylus > Angiostrongylus costaricensis. The sequence continues at coordinate 16,849 of UYYA01000061.1, forward strand.
TCAGAGGACTACAATGGCTAAACCAGGAAAACTCCGAAACAATGGAAATTTTGCTGGGACCCGCACAACCAGTGAAGACGGGCCATCCAGGTATCCAAACAAGTAAGTGTAAAGAAAGAGTGGTTCGGGATCACCTTTAGATACACTACTACAAAACGCATCTAATATTAATTAATTAGTGTTGCAAAACCCTGTGTTTACCTTAACAGTTAACCACTTAAGTTCGATAGTGCAAATCTACAGCAGATGATGCCGCAAACACATTGAAAATGGGTAATCATAGCTTTCACAGAGTGTGCATAGTAAGTAGATAAGAGTTATAAATACGGTCTACGAGTTCTGAAAATCAGCAAAGGATTCTAGTGTTATGAGTACCTAAACAGTTAAGCAAGCCACGGCCATCGACATTGAAATCGATTTGTAACTTTGTTGTCTTTTCTCAGAAAAAATCTCTTAGACTGAATACTTTGGTACGTGACACAATCGCTGAATGAAATTATAGAGAAATAACATAGTAGTAGAGGTAAAAGGGTCAAGCATGAAGATTCTATGGAATGCAGTAAATGATGAAAATCCGAGTGGGAAGATAGATAGAGAAGAATCAATCATTTCCACTTACATTCAGCCATGAACTCACATCGTCTTGGCTGAAAAGGTGGCGAACACGGCTTGGTCGGTACTTTTCATATTGTAGATTTTAGAATTAAGCAAAACGTAAGGCAAAATTTTTTGAATTGGCTAGCAAGCGACTGTTCTACTATTAGAATTATCACCAATGCATTTACAGTGGATCACACTAATGATAGTGCAGGGAAGTTTCCCCGTTGATTTACTTCAGCATATTTCGAACGTTTCTAGGATTTTCACTATAGAATGAGCTCTAGTCTAAATTCGTGACACGTGAAACACAAAGTGAACATTAATAAAAACAAAAAAAAACAATGACAACACCACCTTCACACCACTTCTAAGTTTGCGACGATCGTTCGAGCGCACAATCTGAATGAAGTCTAAATCAACAGCACAACAACATGTAACATGCTTATCGATTAGTCCGACGCCACAGTCACGAATTAGCATAAATAGTGAGCTCCTTCACGATCACGCTTCATTCATTCCAAATCTGCTCCAAACCACATAAGTGCTTCCTCGTCATACCGTGATCGTTCAGCCGTTTTCCAGTATTTGAAAAAAAAAAACTAATACTACTAAGCCTATTAATTATAGCATCATAATTATCACTGTTCCATATCTAAAATGCAATGGGAAGACAAAGCATAACTGAATAACTTTACATATTCATAGGTGAAGAACTAATGTTATTATTGAGTTGAAGGCATTGCGTCATCACCTATGAAGAAGTTATGGACGAAATTCATGAAAGCAAAGCAAAAATGATATGCTGCGATACATCGGTTTAGTCTAAACATGGAGTTTATTTTGTTAAATTGGCTCAATCTACCGTCCGAATTTGCTTTCTAAGTACAAAGGAAAGTTAGTTGCTGCAAGACTACCTGGTCTGCCTTTCAACTTTATTGATGTGACAAAATTCAGAATAAATACTCTCACCGTATGGAGTATAGCAGAAACTTGTCCCATGTTGAAAATCTTTTCGATAACCGCGTCCTGGGTCATCTCATTTTTGCCTCTCATCTGACTTTTACCGATTTTTCGATACAGTGACAACTGCCATGCATTCTTATCAGTTGGATCGGTCTGCAAGTCATGTTGGTGCTAAATTTCATATCTGCTTCAAGGCCTACAAATTTTTAAAGCATGAAGATCATCTCCATTAATTTAGGGAGCGAACACCGCATTCATTCTTCCTAAACATCACTAGGGTATTCCAAGGACAACAACGCGGTTTCGTTCCCCATCGCATACACCTGTGGTCCGGAGTTTTGCAAATATCTCAGTATTATATACGAGTTATATTTCGCAACATACCCTGCCATTAAAAAGAAAAAGGCAGTGAATAAAAGGGTTAGGATTGTGATTATAACTAAGCCTCAACTTAACTGGGTTCAATGCCGATTTGAGCTCCCCAGATCAATCCCGTTGACAGGTGATTGTTGATGGCAAAAATCGATAGAACTAGCTGAGAGACAGGCAAAGCGAAGAACCCGGATGGTGTGGTGGTGAAGTGCGCTGCTCCACGGTAAGGACAACAGCGCGTGTTCGTTCCCCACCGCATACACCTGCGGTCCGGAGTTTTGCAAATATCTCAGCATTATATACTAGCGTATTTGTTCGTCTAAGCCAACGACACCGTATCCATTCGCCTAAGACACCATTACGGTATTTGGGTTGTCAGTTCACTGATTCATTAGATAGGATGTAAGACATCGTACACCAAAATAAGAAGGGTAGTCAACATAACACAAATTAAGTGAATTCTAACGGACGGGGGGTCTTACCATTTAAACTATAGCAGGAACGAACACGACCAAAATGTTAAGTACGAACCTTAACCTGAACATCGAGCAGACCTTTGATGAACTCGCGTACTTTATCCTCTGGTTCTTTTTGTAAAAATCTTTCCTTTGACTGTTGAACGATATCCAGCTCTCTGAAATCAGAAACTGCACTAAGACCGGAGAATAGTCGAAGAAGACGTCATGGAAAGTAATCAAGCAAAATCTAGACAAACCTTTACACTGTTACATTCACAAGGTGAAAAACATTTGGAGAACAGAGATAACGTGACGAAAAGTGCTAATACTGGGGGAATACCATATAATATTTTAAAATATGAAAAACAAGAATGGAAAAAAATTATCAACGAGCCTTCCACCAAACACATTTAGTCCAACCGGAAGCAGTCGCTTCAAACATGCGATGACTATGCTATTCGCGTGCTTGTCTTTTTTCACCTTAAAAATCAATAAATCGATAATTGGTAAACACCTGGAAATATACTAAAACGACCACTGCCACAACCACCATCATTCGTTTCACCAACACTAGCACGCAAACTTACCACTGTAATTCGAGACTTCGGATCTCGGTTGGTTTCACGCACTTTATCTGGCTACCAATAACTTCGATCATATTGGTAATAAAAGATCGTTATGGAAAATTCCCAGTAAAGAATTTCATGTAAGACGTAAGACAGAAGGAGAACACAAAGATACGGAAAAAACAGCAAGTTCGAGAGCTCTGCTATTTTAAAGTGAGAAAGGAAACAACAATCCGGAAGGATTTTCTTGCTGATGTCACATTTTCTAAATTGCAAACCATATTTCCAACGTGATGGTGTGGATTTCAGTAAAACTAGCGAGTTCATGAGAATCAATTGAAACAGTAATCTCTCACTCACTTGTCCTTCACGTCGTTTCTTTTTACGTTCTGCGATGGCTGCTTTACCCGTTTTCATTTCACCACCACCAAACATCGCCGCATCCTCTTCGAATTGTGCAATATAATTCAGCTCTTCACGCTGAAAGAATCAAAACTCTATTTATTTCTAGCCCTCGATCCATCCCTCTTACGATCTAGCAGTTGCTTCTATTTACAATATTTCTTTTTTCCATTTTATGGAAAAAAAACACACACGCACACACGAAGAGACACAGAAAATCCAGAGTTCTTATGAAGTATTGGATTACGGCACTGTTGTTCTCTAGCGACAAGATGGAAGAGATGTCGTAAGAATACCTCCATCCGTCCAATCCTTGTTGTTTTAAAATAGTCTTCCTTCCCTAACTAGCAAATGAGTCATAAATCCAACTCCTTTCAAAGGAGCAGAAAAAAAGAACAACTGGTGGGCTTAAAAGAATACTCATTTACGCTAAACTTCATCAGCACCACAAGCGATCCAACCAAACAATGAGGTTAACCTTCTCCTTCTCCTTATTCAACACTCCATCCTAATGTGAGCCAATTATACAAAATTTAACACTATAATGCCTACTGTAAAAAAACTGAAGCATAAGTAAGCAAATTTTCCCCCATTTTTCGTAAAAAAAAACTCTCCACATCATTACCATTGGACTCAAGGAATTCCAATCTCAAATAATTAATAGCAGAATTAGTTTGGAATGGAAAATTTATCACCGGATAGAGTTCGACAGTCAAGCCGTCTCTAAACTGACCTCTTTGCTTTTTTCCGACTAAAAAATACCTACCTTGAAGTGCTGGCTTTGACTCCAAATACGAAATATCACTGCCACGTTCTCATATACGCCATCGGTTTCCCACGATGGGGTCTGTAAGAGCAAGATTATGTAAAGATTGTAAATGTAGATATATATATATATGTATGTAAATAATTTCGTCAAGTTTCCCCGTTTATTTCTTGTGAAATTCCTTGCATTCTGCTTTTCTTGCTTAACGTAGCCCACTTTCGTTCGTTTTTTTTATACTATAATAAGTTTTAAGCTGTAATAGGTAATGTCACAGTGTAGTTAGACAGAGTTATTCACTTTCATCTATTTAAATTCTTAATGAAATATAGGCGTAGTCTATGACAGCTATTTTATAACGAAAAAATGAGGCTCTCTTTCTGGCCAGCATTCTGGCCTGGTGGGAGTGGTTGTTTACTTTACTACAATGGTAACGGAAAGAAACAAATGGAGAACGTAATGGCTCGCAAATCAGTCGTATAGACTGACCTTTCGGCTAAAGGATAAAGCGGTTGCTGAGAAAACTGGCAAATATTGTGTACGTTTTCAACACTGTCGATGAAAGTGACGTCGACATAAGTGTGTTATGTCTACACTTCTGGGGAATTTGTGGTTCACACTTAAATAAAATAGCAGACAAAACCTACCTTAAGCCATTGCGCACGGTGCAAATCAGTGTATTTCATAAGAATCGGAAAATATGCGTATGTGTCACGAACAAGACGAGCATTGTCCTGAAATTAAACATTTTGAACCTTGATATCCTAGAGGTTGAATCAGTACATGTAGAGATTTACATATTTGTCAAACCAAAGAAAAAGAATCCAAACAGTTGGGCACAAAAAAATGTACACCCTCCACCGCGGATCAGTTATTATTAATCAAAGAGCATAGATGTTTCTCAGTGAAGATCTGCAATTCACAGCAGTGGCAGTCCATTCTATAGAAGGGTCTCCTAAGGTGAAGAGTTCCAAATTTTTACCCGCAAGCCAGATAAGAATTGATTAATGGCACGGTAGAGTCCCTAGTACTTATTTTGTCGTTAAAAATTGTTAATAAAAAAGAGTTGCATCAAAAATTGTCCGAGAAAGATGTTTCCTGATCCACGCTTCATAGGACCACAGGTGAAACGGCTAAGAGTTCTTGATGATGAGATAAGAGGCAGGTGAAACTTGGACAATTGGATAATTTACGCTAGTTCAAGGCTTTTCAATTCAATCTATACCTCAGCTACAGTGCCTTCATCGGCGTCGTCCGGATGCGTTCGCATGTGTTCCTCTTCACGGAAGGCTTTCTCACTCATTCTTCTTAGTCGTTCAGCAATTGGAAGAATATGATCTTTCACTGGATCACATGTGACGTTCTGAATGATTTGCACGGCGAAAACTGAAAATAGAAATAACTAGTGGCATATTAAGTTGGTCGACTACAAACAAATAATTCCATTAAACGGAACAGCGCCAGAGTTCCACGTGTCATCAACAACAGTAAAAGTTAATAAAATTGGAAAGAAAAATCATGACGCTCACATGTTGTACGACAAAGCCAAGGTGCACTCTCTACGCCGATGTGATTTCGAAGCATTCGTAATAATGCGCAGAAAATCCGATTGATATGTTCAGCACTCACAGCAGTCATCTGCAGTCTGTAGTGACGAGATTTCGATGTTCATCACAGGCTTTTTTCATTAGTTCTATGAGAACAGGAAAAAGAGGGACATAACATTAGACAGATAAATAATTGAATGAAGGGAAAGAGAAGAAGAAAAACAGGCAGGTAGCAAAACTACAGGTGACAAATTTTAGCGACGTTGTTCAGCCTCTGAAATTGGCGGATTTTGAGAAAAGGTGACCACACAAAGGCAGCAGCCAATAGTGGTCGAGCAACGCCGGTATTTAAACGAGGATGTGTCGAATTTGATTAGGATCAGACTTCATGAAAAAAATTTATCGAGTAAATACGTATAACAGTTCACTTACGAATGTCGGTGTTCCTCTAGCTTCTCCGATTTACGCCCATCTGGTCCTTGATTAAACCAATATGCCAAATATGAGCACAATAACGGTAAATCGACATCGTAGATATTCGGATTGTCGTTGTACATAACACCGGTTGTTGACACCTTTAGAAAAGAAACGTGCAAAAAATATCCTTCGAACTAATTGGCAAATATTGTCTATAAAAAAAATTAAGGAGAAAACTTCCTGCAGTAGCAGTATTCTAGTAGACGCTGGTAAACGAGCACTTTTGATAAGTTGATAGCAAACCTTAGGATTATTTTACAACATATTTTACAAGAATTTGCATGATATGCCCTTCTGACGTGAATAAAGGATAAAGCTCTCGGCGTCGATCATTCCCTGAGGGATGCGCCATGCATTCGACCTCAGTAAACCTCGTTGAAGGTGACTGAATATATATCTGGTCTTTACAATAACTTGCAGTGACCCACCGATGTATCGAGCCAGTATTACTACCGACCCCGGAGAAATGGAGGGCCTGGTGGGTCAGGTGTGTTGGGATCGGACCTGTGTGTGTTGCAGGGCGTCTCCGACCACTGCGCCACACGCGCCCATTATTATATTATAACATATTATAATATTATTATGTACTATATATTACACTACAACTAATGAATTATTTTGTAATCGGCCTTAAAGACTTACTTTTTAATGCTCAAATAAAAACAAACTGGAAATTAGTTCTATGAAACCGAGCACAGACCGTTTCGATATCCGTGAGAAGTTTTTCGATATGCGGAATATGAGTGTTAAGGTTCTGGAGCATTTCTAAAATAAAAATTTATCCTAAACACATCTAAACATGGAACAACAAAAAAGGAAAAAAAACATCGTCGATTTCAATGTGTTTGCCTGACACTTAAATGGCAAAAAATAAGGTTTGGTTCATTTCAAAGGTAAAATTTTGGACAGTATCCTTTTCTATTGATCGGCCAGTTTGTACTAGCTTTCTGAAGTGTTTCAAGAGACAAAAGCGAAAGAAAAAGTCAATTAAAACTATAGAACTTTAAAAAAAAACTTGAAAACGACTTTTAAAAAATTTAAAAAAACAGAAGCTTAGAAAAATTTCTAAACTTAAGTTTTTCAAACTAAATTAAATCTAAAAAATTAAACCTTTAGTCATAATTAACTTTCAAAATTAAGACTCTGAAAATTGGCCTAAAGAAGAAATCAAAGAAACCAAGAGAGCTTCAATCGCTTTTTGAACGAAAGATACCCAACCTAGAAATTGACTAAATAATTTTCCTTAGTTTTTTGTGAAGGGAAGAAATGAATGAAAAAAATGTTCCCGCATCTCTAACCATTCATGAATACCAACAAGGTGTTCTTCTACTACAAAGTCTACTGACAGTATCACCTACATGAATCTTGCTGTGGATTTCTTCATACGAACAACAACATTTCAGAGTCTACGACGAACTAAACCGCTAAAATATACTTAAAAAACACTGAAAACTAAAGATGGTAAAAATTTGAACCTTGAACTTGCACAGATTGATCCTGTGTCTTCGCTAACACTGAGTACTTGTTGTTCTTATTATATTCCGACTCAAGAAATGCTACCGGAAAGCACGATGCGAACGCCGATAGACATTGACCGAGCCCAGGACGATGTCTGAAAAATTCCTTGTTACAGCGTTTCTGTGGATACCACAGCTGGGTCAATCAGAAACTTGTTATCATAGAAGGATTCGACCGGTTCTTATAATGATAATGGTTCCTCCCCCTAACTTCCCTAGAAATTTGGTCGGAATAATGTCAAAGCATCATGACAGTCAAAAAGATGACTAACTTAAGAACACTAACAACGAATACGCAGAATATGAACCAAGCATACTTCTCTGTTTCGTATCCGATGCTTTTCCGTTGCGCAGCTGTAGCTGACAATCCGGTTACCATGTAGAGAGAGTTGAGAATTTTATAACATGCCGCTTGAATGTCGTCCACTAAAATCTCGATGGCAATGGTTACATATGAAAAAAACCAGCACAAATAATGTGTAAGCGCTCAGAGATAATAAATAAATAAATATAACAAATAGTAAATTATATACACATACATAATAAGCAAACAAAGTGAGGAACACACGCGCGCTTATATTTTTCTCTGAAAGTATAAATATACCATCAGATAAAAATGCTATAACAAGAGCTCTTCATTAAAGAACTCTAGTTAAAGGAAATACAACAAGGCTAAACTAAAAGAAAAACCGATCTGGAACTAACTAAAAACTATATAAAGGCCGACTATTATAAAAGGTTAATTAACACCCTCGTGACGACGCCTAGTTTCGTGATGTTGTGGAGTGAACAACGCCTATTCTTTAGCTGCGTTCATTGTGACAACTATAGGTGTCACACGGGCCACTCCGGCAGTTTTTACGTATTCCTGTTCCCTTTCGTTGTGATTTCCGTTCAATATATCTGTTCCCTCTGTGCTTTTATAAAACATTTTTGCGCTTTTCGTATCTTATACATGCTCCATGTTCTTCCTATACATCTTCCCACGTTTTTGTGTATGTAAAACTTCCGTGTATGAAGAAAAAAGCTTTTCCACTACGCAATCACTACTTCTACCAGCGTTTAATGAAGTTGTGTAAGCTCTGCAAAGAATATTACGATGTTCACTTTGCAGTTTTGATATCCGCTCACTCCAAACAATACCCGAAAGTCGTCACTGCGATTGGAAAGTGGAAAAGAGTGAACAGCTTCTCAAAAATAACGCTGCACACTGCATGCGCTGCTAGTTCCTCGATGCATATGCATTACTGAGCATTTTTACAGGCCATATTTTTCACCTTACACTTTATTCAACAACAGTAGTCTCTTGCCGCAAGGTGAGAAACTGGTGAAGGATTGTTAAGAAGGCATCCTTTCATGGATGACTGCTTTCATAGCATCTGCATCTGCCTTGGATAAGCTACCGATTTATTACAAGAAGTCTACGAAGAAACTTCTGTTCAACAAAATAAAAGGAAAGGTGGTGACACCCATAGTGTCTTACTGGCCACTCTCTTATTGTCATTATGACATCTATAGAGGTCACTCGTTGTGAGAATGTTAAAACTAACTGACAAAAACAATTAAACCTAACTCTAAACACCCTCTAAAGTGGACTGGTCCAACAACTATGGTAAATTAAAGCTTCAAAAATTTGGAAGAATCAGTTTTAACACTGGAAATCACTTCCAGTTAATGCCTATAAGTTTCAAATAGGCATAAAATTGTGTAAAAATACAGCTATGAGTAAAAATAAACGTCGTACTCATTAATATGGAGTGTACTAGATAGATGTAGTGAACTAACGTAAAAGATCCGTTCCAAAATGATTTCGGGCTAAATGTGTGAACATGGAGGTCAACACCGGCACAATCATCTGATGAGCGAATTCCAACGATATCCACGATTTCAAATTCTGTCCACGAAGCAGTGAATATTGGCCATTATCCTGAATGTTTCGATATAGAACACTATTTTTGTACATCACTCAACTGCACAGCTCTAACGTCGTTGAAGTAGTATTCATAGCGGTAGAGATGCTGAAGATGAAGCTTCTATTGAAGCGTCAATGAATGGATTGGATTACTACATAATCTGTTCTCTTGTATGACTACTGATCGATACGAATCTATTCATAACGACAAATAGTTTAATGGGTCGACTGGACGACCGATAGGCAGCGAAGTTTGGTGTATTGCCGTCTGATTACGGTTTAAGACAATGGTTGTCCCCGAATTTTTGTTCGTTATAACAGTACTAAAGAATAGAATCACTAGTTTTATTGGAGTCTGTAGACTTTCACAAAAGAACTATCGACTATTAGAGCATAAATTTCAAGATCAGTAGAGATTTCTAAGTATTTGACGTGATTTCGAACATTCCGAAACATTTCTATTAAATTATATCTACAGGTCAAATACTGCAAGGCTTTTTTTCGATGTTTTTCCTAGACTTGAGCAAAAATATTCGCATTTGGCGTGCTTACGGTGACACAAGAGTTTCTGTGAATGCTAGAATTAAATTCCGATTCGTAGATCTAATAATCTAGAGATGGGAAGAGATTCTAAATGAAAGAATTCGAAACGAAACATCTGTTGAAGTGTTACCTGTTGTTCATTAATTTTGAAAATTAACCTAAACATAATAGCATAAAATATTCTAGGAAAAATGAAGTGAAAGGTAAGAATCGTGCTAGGTTATTGATTCGGCCAAAAAATAGGACGAAAAGCGGTTCCATCTTTAGTCTTGCCTTGAGCTCTTTCACAGCAGCAAACAGGTCATCTGCACAGTTATTGAAAAATGTCAACAGTGAAGTTCGTACAATGTCCGAATTCGTTTTTACAAGTGTCCTGCAAAAAAGAACCAGCTGAAAAGTTTTCCCATTTATATAAATACTATAGAAGTTGTTGAGTAACAGAGTTTTCTATTTTTCGTTAGCTCCGCTAACGATCGACAAGCAGTCTAGTGCTTTAATCCGAGGAATGAACCCTAGGATAAGGTTGGAATTGCGCTAACCTTAAATCCAATGCTTGAGTGAGACCTTGAAGACACTTCACCGTAATCTTCGCTACACTTCCAAATGCACGATTCTTGATACGAAGAAGGGCTGCCAATCGACAAAACAGACTGAAACGGTATACGGTAACGATTTCTGAATGTTCACACGATAGATGATCACTTGTGTATGGTGCCGGTTATATGAGTAAGTCCCTTAATAACTCGAAAGGCCCACTTTCCATAACGGTGTCCTTACAGTATGAATTTAAATAAATGTAGCTGTTTAGACGGCAAAAAAGTCGATTAATCGCTTAAAACACTTCTTTCATACCATTTTTGAAGAATTTCCGAAATTTGATTCATAATGGGCTTCACTTACTTGGCAACCATCTCTTTTTCCTTGTTACTGGCGGTACCAGTTTGAACCATACTGGATCCTTCAAGGAAATAATTCTTGTGAGCGTTAAAATACGCGTGCATTAACGGAAGCACCACCTACAAATACAGTACCTACGTATCGATTTTCAATGATCTACATTAACTCTTTTTTGATCTATTTGGTTAAATATTTATCGCGGAAACGGGCAAGAAAAAAAAGTAAGAAACTAAAACATATCCTAACAATTTAGTAATTGAATAACCTATTAAATTCCTTACATATATAGTCTATTAAGGAAGCGGATAGCACAGTGGCAGTGATTCCCGTCATCATGAGCATGGTGCTAGTTCAATTCCGCTCCGGGCCAACAAATCCTCTCATCCCCCGGAAACGAGAAATTGGTACCGGACATATCTGGGAAAAAGTCACTCTCTGCAATCCAATTGGGAAAGCTCCAGCCCTGCTATTTCAGGACTCCAGGGAGAATTGCTCGACCAGCATTCTATGACATTCAAGATGAAATGAAAATCTTCAAGCAGCAACCGAAACCACACGCAAAAGTTGGAAGATCCTCGTGGACAATGGATGTGAGGCAACGAATCGAATGTGAGAAGTGTTGGGATCTGCACAGTAGATGTGAAGACGGGTCAAATAAAATAAAATAAAAGATTCTTTCCACTTCTGCTCAGTGGGGAAGTGGAATAGCACCTCGTGTTTGCTGAGCAGAAGTGGAAAGAATTGTTCCAACAATACCGAGGTTAATAGAAAGTCGGACGTGGGAGTTACTACAAGAAAATAAGTTGGAAAATAGAAAATTACTAGGTTAATAGAGAATTCGACTGCGCAAAACTTTTCCTATGCTTAACAGTTCTCATCTAATTTCATAGGTTCCCTAAAATTCAAACCAATCTAAGCTCGCTCGAACTTTAGATAAATATTGGAAAAAAGTGATGCCTTAATAGCTTTACAGAAATTCTACTAGATCACTTAGTTTCCTTCAGAAAGGAAATATAAAAGGATGACTTACTTTCTCAAAAAATTTCACATCTTGTCCTTCTTTCCTGAAGGTGCTGCGACGTGTGAGTTCCTGACTTGGTTTCACCGATTTCATTTTCAGACTGGCCTGTTCCAGATATTGAATAAGCTTCTCCAGAAGATTATATGCAAATCTGCAAAAGGCTACGACTAGATAACGAACTAAGCCAATTTAGTTTTTCACGTCGAAAATACTAAGGTCGATTGGATACGAAGAAACTCATCACCATAAATCAATCAGTACTCTATCAATCATACTACTGGTTTTTAAGTGGTTACAACAAAGCAGTTTTTCATAGACATTTCACAAAAACGACTAAAAGAACTGAGATCAGGAAAAAAAACCCATATGAACAAGTGACAACACTAGCCACAAATCGCGAATGAGATGACTGAATAGCAAACAGAAAATTAACTTTTATAGAAGCGCACCTCTTCTCTACTGATGATCGCTCACCCTCGTTTTTACCTCTTTCCAAATTCGACTCGGTCTTCGGACTGCAATTCATTGTATTACAAAGGTCTTCGTTACTTCAAAAGAAATTATTTGACATTATAGCTGCTAAAATAAATGCTCACTAAGAAACACTTCAGGAAAAATGACACTGTAAACTAACGACGGAAAGGCTACCATGAAAAACCTGCGTCGCGCGCCAATTTGTAGGTCTCAATTCACAGCATTTTTCGCTAGTCAGTAAAATACTTACCTTTCCACATGATATCCGTGATATTGCAGAAATTTCAAGATCTCATTGGCTCGAAAACGATCTTTTCGTCGTTCAAAATCTGTTAGCAAATCCCACGGAACTAACGAAGTCGGCATGAAACCTCCCTTTGTATTCAAATCGTTCCACACCTTAAATGAATGAATAAACATGGTACTCGTATAAAGCGATTCAGGACAAAATTCTCCTCGTCTACCTAGGCATTTGTTTTTCAGCGTAACCATTTTTGTAAAGAAAAAATGGTGGAGTGATTCAATCAGTGCCTCTTCACTAACCACAGTACTACTAGCGCCAAAATTTGTACAGCGGATTTTTTGCCAAAAATGGAAAGTGACAGCAAATAATTCAAAGAAAAAGCAATAAACTAAAAGAGAAAGAACCGTGGATCAAATTTCACTGCACTTAGTTAGTTGTGATAGTGTTTAAGGCAAAAATGAAATCAAGTACTCTTAATTCTTCTAATTATGCTAGAAAATACAAAATAATGCAAAAAACAGTAAATTTTTCAAGACTAGAAATAATTTTAAAGATATGTCGTAAGCACAATTTATACCTTCGAAGCCCATATCAGGTGTGACCGCTCGGCCATTTTCTCACCAGCCGCCACCATATCCTGAAAACATTTTCGCTATTGTTGACAAATAATAACCTTACTCATTTCACATCCTAGGATAATTTAATATTCACTACTTGGATGAAATTCAGCACTTGTATTAGGAGTTTTTAGTCGTTTAAACTAATTAATATAAGCAGAAAGAAAGAAACGACAATAAATATTCCTGCGAGTTGTCATTTAACCCCTCAAAAATTTCAGTTTTTGAGCTCGCTCGCAAACCAAAAATCTCTGCAGTCGTGTAGAACGCAATTTTAAATAAAGAAATGAATAAAAGGTTATCATTAATAAAAGGGCTATCCTATGTTGTAATAGCAAACTCGATCATCTCCACAATAGTTTTTCTTCGGCTTTACATAGTTCAATAGATGAAGCGATTTGCAAAAAAAAGTAAAGTAGTTATTTCTTGTAGGAATAAGGAAGTCCTCAGTTGGAGATCCATGTAGTTCATGTTCAGAATTTTGGGCAGTCCACTGAAGTTCTTGATGCTGCATATAAAAGAGAACAAACCAAAAATGTATTCAAAAGATATATTTATTTATATGATCTTATAAACTGATCTTCTTAAGCTGACGCGAGGTTGGTACAGATCTTCGTTGTCGTTGTTTTTGATGTTATTGAACGATGGCTGACGTTTCGGCGACTTCGCCTTCCTCAGAGCCGTGATGTTATGTGCGGGACAAAAATCGTTCACACTCTGAGGAAGGCGAAGTGGCCGAAACGTCAGCCATCGATCAATAACATCAAAAACAACGATAAGGACAACAAAGATCTGTACCAACCTCGCGTCAGCTTAAGAAGATCGGTTTATAAGATCACATAAATAAATATATCAACTATCTATGCCGAGGTTCATAGAAAGTCGGTCTTTCGAGTTATTCAAAAGAGTTTGACGACTTATCTGCTTAGTGCTGTGTAGAATTCTCTATAAACAACAACAGTTATACCTATTTTCAACAACGGGCTTTATTTGTGTATATAAAAGTTTTTTCGGTCTAACTAGTACTCCAGGCTTAAACAATTCACCAAAAATGGCAAAAATCATGTAAAGATCATTCAAACGTCCTTATTTCCTCGAATACCCAGTGAATCGAAGTTAAAGTTGTTCTAATGGAATTACTTTCTGTTCGTCTTTGTAAAAAGAAAACTGCAGAAAACAGACGAACTACACAGAAAATGAATGACTGAATATTTTTATAGTTAATGAATAAATGTGAATTATACTAACCTTTTCCAGCGTCATACTTGTTAGATCTACGGGTTTTGGAGCAAAATTTTGGACAGAGGTGCCGGACGGTGTGTGAGCATTGGCGGCTCGTTCGGCAGCGTCTCGATCTTTTAGCTCAAAAGTATAGCCCCAATCGTGGAGCGCCCTTAAGCACTCAGCGCATCGTTCCTTATAAAAGTTCTTTTCCTAAACAAAATTGAACTAAGAATACAAGAAAAATACTGGCATTAAACTAAAAGAAATCTACAGCTATTAGAAATGGCACCCTATTTTACATAGTAAAAGTGGCATAGCTTTTGCCCTTATTGGTCGAAAAGTTATTCGAGCTAAGGCCAGTAAACTCCATGTTCTTGTCCCATTAGTATGAGAGAGTATCTCATTGGGATCTAATGACTCGAAGAACGTTATAGTTTCGTCGAGGATTTTCATGAAAAATCTAGACCATCGGCTCATTAATTTCTTTTACTATGGGCTTGATATCCAACGGTAACAAAAGCTAATCGCTCTTATCCGCAGTAATTGACGACCACACGACTTTTGTCTGCCAATATAGCACAGAATTTTGCGAGGTGCTACTTAGGGCAAGAAAACCTTCACACTCATTATGTGGAAATAGAGCCTGGCGATTTTTGTTTTATTCATTACATGTCGAGGCCTAAAATCCTAATGCGGCTCGTTTCCTTCTCCTTTGCCACGGAAACCAAGTCAGTTGCTGATAATGATAACTTCCTTCTCCAGCTATATTACACTAACGGTTGCAGCATTGATAGATGCTGATGCATGAATGAGGGACAAATCCATTCATTCTGAGAATCACTTTCTTCAAGTTCTGTGGAATACCGATGTCTCCAGAAACATCGTCGGAATCAGCGAGCATCAATTCCTATTCGGTAATGTTTCATGTTAAGAAGCGATTTGATCAGCTAAACGAAGGTAGTGTAATTCGTAACAACAAACCCTCATTCGTATACTACCCCACTTACGTTTCACTATGAGACTTTCGAAAGCTGGCACTGAGTAATATTAGTGAGCTAGTTCGCTTGAAAATTTTATAACTTTCGGCTATCTTAGCGCCTCCCAACGGTTCACCACTTCATCGTGGCTGTGAGATGTTCCTAGGTGTCGGACTGCGATATACAGCTGGTCGACGCGGCAGGATCTCCCAAGCTGAGAAGGAGTCCGGCGCTTCTAACACGAAGCCTAGCTAAGAGTAAACCAATACCAATACCAGGATCCACCACCATCCTGGTATCAAAGTCGCATGGTGCCAAATCTCCCTCTGATCCACAAGGGCTGCGACTGCCTATCGTGGTGACGACCTGGGGCAGACTTTGGCCGGGATATCCTCGGAATCCAGGGAACCACAATGGCTTAATCAGCAAATGTCCGAAAAATGGTGATTATGATGGGGCCCGCATAACTAGTGAGGACGGGCCGTTCAAGTATCAAGTAAGTATATTAGCGCTAATAAAAAGCTTAATAAGCCTGCAAGTAAAGGAGGATTGAAATGAACCAGAGAAATAAACCTAGGATCAGCATCAATTGAAATTCCATGCAAGTAATGCTCCCATAAGCATTCACAGTAATTTTAACAAACTAATATTTAAAAGTGGCGATGTTATACATATTTCAGAAAGCCTAAAATTTACTGCAATATAAATGGAATTATTTGTAAGTATCATGAACTCACGAAATCCCTCAGTAGACTGAATGGCTTCAAGCGTGGATGGGTGGAATTTTGCCGCGAGTACAGGTCTCCATAAACCCAACCCTTTTCTAACTGAAATGTTACATAATTTTAATACATAATGATCCGTCTTGTTAATTTAAAACAAACAACTATTTCTTCATTGCTCAGCAAAACCTGAAAGATATTACACTATTATTACTACTGTATTATATTATTAATATTACTATACTACTTCCACTCCCATTCCCTGATATCGGCTCATCGCATAGCAATATACAGTAGACAGACCTTCAGCAGCAAAAAGGTGCCGAGGCAGTATTGGAGATTTACGAAAATTACTTCAAAAAAATATGAATCGACATCCGTCATATGAAGATTACCTCTACTTATGATAGCATTTTCACCCAATTCTAATTGTGGTATCAATAAGGTGTTGTAGTCTGTCTCACCTTTCTGCTTGCCCACGAATCATGGAAATGTTCTGCGAACTTTTCCGTCATCGTTTGAAGATCTCTTGGCAAGTCATTGCATGATACTTCAACTTGCTTCGGGACCCATGCGCCGTCGTCTAACTGTTCCTATAAAGATGAGCTCAATTTCAATCACTCGTCGGTTTATGAATGCGTCATTTTCTTGTCCAGCAATCGCGAGGTTGTTAAACAGCATAGATTTACTTCCATAGAAAAACACAATGCAAGACAATAGTAGCTAGTAGAGTCATCAATCACATGCGACTATAATCAGCTGTTCTAATCATTTTCATTGGAAGTCACGTAAAAAGCGGCTCTGAAGAAGGCGATACTGCCGAAACGTCAGCTAGTCTTGTATTGTATTGTGTTTCTCTATGGAAGTAAATGTATGCTGTTTAGAAACCTCGCGAGTGCTGAACAAGAAAACGACGCATTCATATTCCAATGCCGACGTTAATAGAAAGTCGATCTTGGGAACTCTTCGGTTTTTTTCCACAGTCATCTGTCATCACAAATTTACAACAGAAGCATAGTAGATACGCTATGACAAGTCAAATTCGCTATCTCCTCCTAAAATTGTAATCAAAGAAGAGAGCAGATGTATAAGTGTTACTGTTGCTACAAGAAGTAAGGTTGGAAAAAATTTTTGGATCAATTTCATTAGATAGCCGGATTTTCTTCGCGTAAACCCAAGGAGATTGAGATGGAAAGCCTTAGAAGGCCTATACATCGAAAAACTTTCTTTCTTTTTCGACTACATGGATAACAATGATATCATTTAAACATTCCTCTTTTCTTAAAGAATATACTGGTTATAGGTCCTACCTTCAATTTTGGTGCATCCTCTCCACTAGTGGTAAGTGTGTAATCTGGTGAAATAGCTGATCCAATCGCTGTCATACATGGTAATGCCTAGGTATTCTGTTATAATGATGCTCTTACGATAAAAATATTAAACATGAGTTTAGAAAACATCTATAAGAACAAAAAAAAACTTGAACGCGTATGGGACGGTAACAACCACCATAAGAATAAATAACGGTGACAAAAGCTCCAGAAACAACCTAGGATTTGCAAAAAAAAAAGCGGAAGTGAGGAAGGAAGTGAAAGAAAGATAAGCCCGACTCTCACCTTCCCAAACAAATCTGGATCATACGGTCGGCTTCCGAGCGAGTCGAAAATCGCATAGAAAAGCAGCATTGAGAGTCGTTTCTCGACTTCTGTAGCTACACCGTATTGATTACCGCTACCGTAATATTTGCCACAGCGTTCATAGTGTAATGTCATAAGCTGTAAATGTAATAATAGTATTAATGCAAATAAAAAGCAGCAAAACAAACCTAATACGATATGATTTATATAAAAAGTATAAACTTTGGCAGCAAAGCCTATTAGTCGGTTAACATACTGTATTTCACACAATTTAATCCATCAGTTTCCGAAGGTTTATCGCCTCATCGTGGCTAGGAGGTGTTCTTGGGCGTAAGGTTGCGATATACAGCGGGGAGATTCATCCCACTAGTAGAGTCCCCCGAGCTTGGAAGGAGATTTCCATCAGGAAGCCCAGTTGAGAGTAAACCGACACCAGGATCCACCACCGTCCTGGTATCAAACTAGTCGTGCGGTGGTAAATCTCCCTCTGATCCACAAGGACGGCGACTGCCTGTGGTGGTGACGACCTGGCCGAGGATTTGGCTGGGCTGACTTCGAGACTCAAGGGAACCACAATAACTAAATTAGCGAAACTCCCAAAAAATGGAGACTATACTGAAGCTCGCACAACCAATGAGGACAGCCCATCCAAGCATCCAAGCAAGCAATTTATCAGCTAGTAATCATGCACTACGAATTTGGTTCATTTTCACTTATAATGCTTCTTTTGCCGACCCCGGAAGGATGGAAGGCTTGGTGGGCCTGGGAAGAGTGAATCGATCCCATGTGTATTGCAGAGAGCCTCTGGCCACTGCGTTACCCGGGCCAAAAGGAATAATAGTTGGAAAAATATTAAGTCACTCCTAAGAAATGACAAAAGGTATCTTACGTTCATTTGACTTCATACATTTCATCCAAATAAGAAAAACTTATAAATTAAAACACTGACCCGTAGTGGAACCAGCACATTCATATCACTCATCTGCTGTACGTCCGCTATAACCTAAAGTTCATTTGGCAAATACGACCATCTCAAATTAGTCTTCAAAATACCCAAAAATAAAA
Organism: Angiostrongylus costaricensis; assembly: GCA_900624975.1. Taxonomy (NCBI): domain Eukaryota; kingdom Metazoa; phylum Nematoda; class Chromadorea; order Rhabditida; family Metastrongylidae; genus Angiostrongylus; species Angiostrongylus costaricensis. The sequence continues at coordinate 35,847 of UYYA01000061.1, forward strand.
GAAACTAAAAAGTATAAAAGAAAAATGAGAAGCTTGTCAATAAACAAAGAAACGGACTGTTAACAGACCTTCCTAAGAAGTTTAATCATCATTCCTGGCGGAAGTTCTCTAGTGATCGCCACTAGAAAATCGGATACAGCTTCACGTTGATTCTTTGTCAGTGATTTTAGTCTATTCATACGGTATACCTAAAATTAGTTCAGTTGATTGATCAATATATATCGAATAAAATCAACTGGGCAATCGACAGATCAATCAGTATCCATACTTACTGTGTGTACCGTCGCGTCCAACAGTGCCGTGTGATGTTCGGCATCAGCGAAGAAATGCGAATGACTGGTTAGAAGTGGTAGTACAGCATTACAGAGATATCGGTTCAAAGCTAGAGCTGTGTCTGATTCTAGAGCTCGTGGCTAAAAAATCATCGTTCTTTTTGATACCTCCTTGCCTAGTGAAAAACTCTTTTTAAATAGACCTAGAAAACTATGGTGCGTTCACCCTTTATTTTTTATTCTTTCCCCTATTTTTTCTTTTAAATTTTCCTTACTAAGAGGTAAAAAGAGAGCTAAGCTACTGAGGTGATGTATATGAAGTTCTATCCGTTTAGTTTTTGAATATTTCAAACAGATTATGCAACTTCATGTCCTGAATAGAAACGATTTGAAGAACTCGAAAAGAAGCAGTGACCTCACATCTCTGCCGTACGAACTTTCGTTATTTGTGACCTAACGGCAGCACCGAAAAAGCTTAAAAAAGACACTTAGAAAAGTAATTTGGAAATTAGGTATGTAGTGAATCTCAGCGACGACAGGCAGACAAAACGCTCAAGTGCTTAGGTTAAAAGAGATGTTAAGGGCACAAGAGAAAAAACGCGCATTCGTTGATTAAAACTCGTTGTTAAGATTCTAAGCGAAAACTACCCCAATGTTTAACCTTTCATTTACTTTTACTGCTTACTTTTCTCTCTTTTCGCGCGTTCGAAACCCAATTAAGTAAAACACACCTTTGAATCATTTGAATGGAGAAAAAGGAACTCTGGAATGGAGCAAGAGTAAATGTAGACTGTATTGGCACCTGCTCGAACAGATGACGGTCAAGGGGTGGACATTTGATAAAGACGATACAGCCTTATTGAGAAAGAACATTCCTTTTCAACTTTATAAAATCGTTCTATGATAAGAATGGCACCGATTTCACGAATTTTAGTTGCGATGATATTTTCAGAGGGCTTTGTTCAAAACACAGTGCCACTAAAAAACACCTCACACTGTTGATTACGGAGTGAAGATTTCTAATAATGAAGACTAGTAACTCACCGAATCCATCATGGTAGCCGCTCGTAGATCCGGCAGGAAACTTTGCTCAAGAAAATGGAAAAGCATGTCCTGCGAATCAATACCGTACACTCGATCAAGAAACAAAAGAACGGAACCCTTATGGTTTGGCAAAAGACCTGGTAGCGGACCATTATCTAAATAACGAGACGATGATCACCTTTGGACTTGTAGACTCGGGACAGATTTTTCAGCAAACATGCAATTGTGAAAATGTTGGTAAGTATGAAACATTTAGAACACTCAGTAAGTATCATTTGCAGACTGCCATTTTGGGTCATAGAGAATTAAAGATAGGTAAGTCAGCTATAGGTAAAATCGCAATGAGGTTAGTGTCTCCTTCTGTAGAGGGAATGTTCACAGAATAAAACATAAAATGTATTCCACAACATATTACGTCATAAAAGCAACTACCAGTGTTTTGAATAAGAAAGATATGGCTTAAAATAAAATCAAAGGAAAGCCTTGTAGGCATGAAAACGGCTTGCTCAAAAGTGACAGAACGAACTCAGTGTTTTCTAAAACCCATAAACTAAACCTAAATTTACTCGAAAATGTCACTTTAGTTTGGGAAAGAAGTAAGTATCTGCATAAATAGCACCAGCGATTCATTTATGGTATGAAGCATCTAATTTATTACATCATGCTATGAGGACAACTTCAGCGCATACAGCACAGTGGTTAGAGGTTCACTGCAATGCATAGACGGTCGCTGTTTCAATCCCACATTTCGTGAAAACTAAAATCTCTTCTACCGGGATCGGCATATTGTTGTCAAACTCTCCTGAGATTATAAAGCGGTGATATGACACATAGATGAGCCCCCAAAAGTCAAAGTGTAGGCGAGATATACAACCAATCCACCCTACGATGCTCGATGGAGTTTAGGGAATAGCTCTTTCATACGGAAGTGATCGATGCTTCATCTTTTCATTCTTTATGACCTAAACTGACAATCATTGGCTCTTTTGCTATAATGAGGTAGAGTTAAATTGTTAGTGCTCACACTTTGATGAGTGTTTCAAGCTGCTTGTACGAGTGAATATCGGCGGAGACGTGGGCATCGTCGTCGTGGTCAGAGCGGGTGATGCGTCGTTCTCATTTGAAATTTCGCCACTGTGCAGTGAACTTTTCACCGAATCATAGTGAGAGTGCGAGTCCGAGTTGTCTTCTTCACTAAGGTGTGACAATCGCGACTCAAAATTCGTCCTACGTTGGCTTATTGAACGATCACGATTGTTCTTTTGCGATTTCAACTTGTTCGCGATGTTAGCGAATGAATGCGTAGTGTTGACGTTGTGCTGATGTGTGTCGGCAAATGAGCGACGACGTACTGTGACATGAAATTAAGTTAGCGAACAGAATATGAGAGTTAGAGTTAACAAATCATCAGTTAACGAGTTAACGAGTCATCTTGGTCTTTCTTTTCATCGCTCATCACTCTTCCTATCATCCTCACACATTTTCAAGCATCCCTTCATCACTACATCGCTTATCACACGATCTCACATAGTTACCATGATAATGAGACGTAAAAGTGGATATAAAAACATGGTTAGATACGTTAGTAAGGTATATGACCAAAAATTTAAAGCATTTCCTCTATAAGGTAGCACTTACCATCCGTGGTCGCCAATGTGAGATTCGGTATGGTAAATCTGAGGCTAAGAATTTGTCCTAAATCATCCAAGGAGATCAGCGAGCGCAGAATGGCACGAGCTCGAAGAGAATCACCTTTGCCGGCCTCAAATAAACGAAAACGGTCTCAGTAGTAATTTATAACCTCAGAAAAGAGTCTTTTTGAGGCAGATAGCTGTTATTTGAAGTTCTCTACTAATTTATTTGCCTCCTACTACAATTTTTTACGGAAAGATAACACGTGAAATACAACCACAATAATGTTGAGATATTTGCAAAACATCGGACCACAGGTGTCTGTGGTTGGGATCGAACACGCTATTATCCGTTCTGGTATAAAAAAGGGTAATAGCGTGTTCGATTCCCACCGCAGACATTTGCGGTCTGCAGCTTTAAAAATTATCTCAGCATGACTGGTTGTTTTCCTACTAGTTTTTTCTTCCTCGAAAACCACCTTTTTCCAAAAAAGAACTTGTTGATTATTCAATTCATTATCTTTTGTTCTCATTCTCAATAGACTTGTTTAACTTTCGTTTCCTTCACCCAGAAAGAAACGTGAAACATGCGAGCATTCAGAAAAATAAAAACAGGAATTATCATGTGACGTTAATTGAAGATACAACGATGTACAGTTGGTGTTATAGTTTAAATAGACGGATCCTTAAAAGGGAATGTCAAAATGAAGCACTTAAACGAGTTACTCAATTACGTTTAATCAATCACTCAATCAATAAGGCTACTGTGACTATAAATATTATACTTGTATAGCCATGTGATCCGGCGCACACTTAGCAAGAAGGTCAACCAACGACGAATAGAAATCGAGCGTAGCTGCTCCCAAATCCAAGTAATCTTCACTCTCAGCTTCTTTAGAAGGATAAGATCTGAAATGAGAATATTGGCTAAACCAATTGAAACAGTATAGAAACGTTCCTTGTCTAAGAAAGTGCTTCTAAAAATTGTTAAACGCACTTTATTCTAGTTTAAAAAGTAGGAAAAATTATAAGTTGCAGTGATAAAGCTGCTAGTCGTTTGAGTCGACAACATATATTTTTTATCAACTTTATATATCCTTAAACCCAACTACTTTTTGTGGTAGGCTACCTCATTGAAAGTGGACTCAAGAAAACCCAAAACCATTCGCATTACCATAAACAAATAGTAAACAGTAAATAAATAAATAATTTTGGAATTTTTTAAGTCCATTCTCAGAAACGTAGCATGCTACTTTACTACATTATAATACATTAAAAGATTTCCAGTTTTTCGAAAATCAGTTCTATAGTCACCACCAGAAACACTTAATAAGTCACCAAGAACTAAGAAACCCAAAAATCGGAGAGTATTTTAATAATGATAAAAATATAATATGGAACTGAAGAAATTCATAGTCGTACGGTGTCTCTCCGAGCAAACCACTTCTCAATGATGGAGAGCCGGTTACGTCTTCTTCAAGCGTTCGAATATCCTCTGATAACGCAATAGCTTCCTGAAAAAGATGATAGCTCATCACTGACTGAAAACAAAGTAGAAGTACTAGCATTGACTAATCTACGTAACCACTAAGTCCTTATTGTTCGCCGTTTCCTCATTATAGGGAGGAACAAGGAAAAAATCACTCGCCTTAAATGCTGCGAACAATCCCTGACCTTCTCCTTTAAGGGCGATTCCCAAACATTCTGGACGTCGAATCAATAAACGGATCACAAGATTTGCATTTTCCTCCACGTTCTCACCATTTATCCACACACAAAAACGAAGAAAATCGATATATCTAAAAATTTCATTCGACTTCGAGTGTGGTGTTGTGCCTTCTCTATAGCTATCAGACTTTGTAATTCTACACAACGGTTCCGAAATCGAGTATTCACTTGTGCTATAGACTTTATTTCTGATTAGTTATAAGTTGTTCGGTTTAGAAATTGATGTAATTCGAAAAAGGATTTGAGGCCACCTTTCCCCTTCAACTGGATCCCATCCGATGTCTGGATATCCTTTAGAAATCATCTCAGAATTTGGTTGAAGGCCACATCTCGACAGATATACAGTCACCTGAAACAAAAATCACCTGAAAAACTCCTATCACCACACAAGTCGTATAAGTAATTCATCTATCCGAAACCATAGGGTACAGTGGCGCCTATGGAAAACCCCTCATAATCATATAGTTCATTAAGTAGGTGAAGATTACGTTTAGAATCACCATAACGATAGTTGAAAATGTAAAACAGGCGAAGAAAAGTGTGGAAGGTCTTTGAAGGTGCGATTTCTAACTTGTCGACTAACCTTGTCTAGTTCTTCTTCCTTGAGTGCTAGAGCTAACTCATTGTTATCCATAAACGATGAATAGGCAACATCAAGAGGAACGGATCCACTTAATACTTAGGAATGAACTTTGGTAATCTTTTACACCAATGGCTTCAATTTTTCTCCTGTTCTTGCCGATTTTTTTTCTTTAATCGAAAGCAAGAACAAATAGTCCTGACGAAAATTCTAAGCTTTTACTGGTTTAAGCATATTGGAAGGATTGTAAAGGTTCTAGAAATACGACACTGAAGTATTTCTCAGCTCTTCGGAAGAAAAAACTCGATTGCAGTCAATTAACAGTTAGGTGGCCAAAACCACGACTGAACACACTATAAGAGGAATTCCTTCGCTTATAGTTCTTCATCGATTACATAGCGATTTCTCACGTTTAACGAAAATGGAACGTTTGCTTATCAGGAGCAGATCACACAAAAACAATGACGGTGGTCGCAGTTTTGAACACTCATGCTCCATATTATTATAAGCTACATAACTCAAAAGATCGGCTTTCTATAAACCTTGGCATAATAATCGATATATCTATCTCTCACTGTATACATATCTATGTAGCTTATAATATATGTATCTATACATATGCTCTCTACATATGCTTTATCATATGCCCTTGTTTAGCTGACGCGAGGCTGGTGTAGGTGTTCTTATTGTAGCTGTTGTCGTTGTTCAATGGCTGACGTTTCGGCGACTCCGCCTTCCTCAGAGCCGTGGTGTTGGACCACCCGTGTATTGTTCACGAGATATGAACAGGATCATCAGGATCATCGCGAACCAACAACTCTGAGGAAGGTGGAGTCGTCGAAACGTCACCCATTGGACAACGACAATAACGACAATAAGAACATCTATATCAACCTCGAGTCAGCCGAACAAGGGTATTTCGTGAGAGCACATATATAGATATAAGCTATATATTTTAACCGGAAAAAGCAGTAGACAAAAATCGCAATTTCTTAGAAGCTACGTGGTATCTTACCGTAAGCTGGGTCGTGCCAGAAGCATTGTTGCGTTATCAAGTAGAAACGAGAGATGCTCGAACATCGCCTTCTGATTTTGTCGTGATGTACGACAAAAATAGCAAAGAAAACGTGAACAAGCCACCACCATTTCGGACGAGTCCTGAGAAAAAAATTACCGTACGACACATGTTGCCTTATACACGTACTAATTGTCCCTGATAGTAACGCGGTTGGTAAATCAGCGCCAAAGAAAAATTATTAGACCTTTACTCCGATCATCCTAGAGTGAATTTCAACTCACTTAAGGAAACAAAAATAATTCTTCTAGACGAAAAGCTCAACTTGTCACCTATACCACCTGTAGCTCCGTTGATCGTCGAGTGACTCAAGAAGGCGCCAGTAAATCTTCCATTTTTCCCTGTTGTGTGCAAGAGTAGCCCAGTGGGTTCTGCTCGCTCTAGGACTCGTTAAGCATCATAATTTTCCTCTAGGGTCTTCGTGAAAAACTCTGACCGTCGGGTCGGTGGTCTTCCTGCAGTACGTTTGACACCCTAGGAATCCAGTCACTAACGGCTCCTGTCCATCGGTCGTCATTCATACGAATTACGTGTCCGGCCCACCTTATCTTCGACTGTTTGGTGTACAGAACGTCACCTTTGATCTCTGATCGTTGACGCGGATCGGAGCTTCGGATCCCATCCCTCACTTGCGTGAAACGGGATACTCCTAGCATCGTCCTTTCGACTGCGCGTTGAGTGATCTTTGATGCTACTTACACAGCGACCGGGTTTCAGACGCATACGTTAGGGCAAGAAGTATCGTTGAGTCGAAAAGGTGGGCACGGAGTCGAGCGTTCTTTGTCTCTTCACTACATTCTCGATGCTCTCGAAGGCTCCCCAGATCGTTTGTTTCCTTCTGCTCATCTCTGGAGCTTCATCATACTAATTTCCCGACCTAGATAAAACCGGAGCATTCGGAGATATTGGCATCCTTGAGAGCGAATGGGGAATGCGAAACTAATTCGTTCCTCATGAACATCGTTTTTGTGAAATTTAGTCGAACACCAATCTTTCCATAGGCTCTATTAAAATCGGCAAACATAAATTTCGCTTGGCTAATGTTTGGTGTTATAAGGACGATGTCATCAGGAAAAGCGAAGACGATGTAACTGCCGAATATCGATTTTCACTCCCATATTATCCCATTCTAATGTACGCATGACGTTCTGAAAGATGGAGGTGAATAGTTTTGGCGAGATGGCATCACCCTTGCCTAACTCCTCTTTTGACGTCAACATTAAAATCGTTGTAGAAAGGTGATATCTTGGTTATAAAATTTTTGAACAGCTCACAAAGAATTTTTATGTACTGAGTAGAGACTCCTTAACTATCAAGGGATTCCATGACTGCTTCTATCTCAGTTGAATCAAAGGCTTTCAGTAAATCGATGAAAGTGAGACAGAACGGTCTTTTGTACTCTCGCGATACTTGAATGAGTCTTGTTTTCTTGTGGATGGCGTCCATCATACTAAATCCTCTTCAAAGCCCTGCTTGTTCACATGGCTGTCCTTCGTCCAGTGTTCTGTCAACCCTGTTTAGTGAAAAGTTTGCAGATGGCAGCCAGCAAGCAGAATAGGCGATAATCGTCGATATCGTGTAGGTCACCCTTCTTGAACAATAACACGGCCTTGCTGGTCTTCCACTGAGTAGGGATCTTGCACTCAGGCAGGTAACGTGTGAACAGCCGAGCCAGTGTGTTTACGAGGACTGGCGGAAGGTTTTTCAGGTGTTCTGGTCTTTTCCTATCCGGGCCTGGTGCTGTTCGATTTTTCACCGACGAAATGGCACGTCGGATTTTGGAAAAGAGAACCGGTGGTACAACATATTCATCCTCCTTTATTTCATATGAAGGAAGGTGGACGTGGCTATCGAAGAGATCCGAGTAGTATTCGAGAATGATTTTCTCCACTGCCTTTCTGGACGCTGTAACTGTTCCGTCTGGGCGTCAAAGTGCATTCATCTTGGTCTTGTAATTGGCGAAGCTTCGGTGAGCTTGGCGAATGCTTTTCCCAGTCTCTGCAGATTCGACCATTACTGGTGCTCTTTTCTCTTTAAGATCTTCTTTTATCGCCTGTCTGCATTGTTTTGTTCTGCAAGTTCGGACGTTAGTTCGCGGTTACCTGCAGCACGTGTGATTCCACGCTGGCGCACCAGCTTGAGTGTTTCTGGAGACAAACGTCTCTTGGTGACTTTCCAACTCTTAGCTTTCATAGCGCTAACCTGAAGATGTTGAATGAGCCGACCGTCTTCTTTGTCGATGTTATCGACCGCGGCATCTTCCCAACCGCCGACTAGTGAATTGAATAAGTCCCAGTTTGCAGTGGTTCTGAGACCTCGGTTTTGGAATTTAGCGGCTTTTTCTCCTTTCCGCAAAAAATGGAATCTTGCACGAAAAAGGCGATGGTCAGGTCCGTGTAGAATTTTGGGACAACAGCGATCGGTTAGACGGAACCTTCTGTTTACCATGATGTGGTTTATTTCGTTATGGTACCCTCCAGTAGGAGACTCACGCTTCCAGCGTTGAAAGTGGAGCTTTTGGAATTACGAGTTACCATTGATGCTTTTGGTTGCCATGATAAACTCAGATATCCGCTCACCCTATTCGTTCCATTCTAATCCATGGGTCCCAATATGACGTTCTTCAGACGATCTTCTTGGCCCTATCTTGGCGTTAAAATCTCCAATGATGACCTTGAAGAACGGCTTTCACTGTAGAACTTCCCCATGTAGAACGCTCCGACTGTTTCTTCGTCATAGTTTGATGTCGGCGCGTAAAAGGCGAAGACTGTCAAAGCCGTTATTATTCTTCTCTGGTGTCATAGACGGCGTTGAATGGGAGTACGTCGTCTCATCTCGGCCAGATCGTCACCACAGTTCTTTTTAATCCAGGCAGCTGCTTCCATTGGCCCTGAGACTTTAGCAGCCTCTCCGTACTCGTTCTACCCAACGCTGCGAAATTGGGAGCTCTTTGGGGGCCAGGGTAATGGAGCCCGTTTCTTTTTCACTGTGTTTAGCATTTTTATACCCACGTATAGCTCGCTGTGCTCTGAACGTGGAGGTTGGTTATACCCGCACTCCCAGAGTGTACATAGAGCTTATTTGTTGGAAGCGACTTCTAACCGCCTCTCATATACTTCCGTGTAACTTGCAGGCCTTTGGCCGAGTTGACTCGTCGAATATAATCCGCATAAGCGAGAACGCACTTACACACGCATGCATGAATATGCCTAGCAAATACAGAAAGTATGTGCAAAATCGGCGCAGCAGAAACGGGAGTCCATCTCCTGGATCCTCCTGCGTCTCAATGAAGCAAAGGTCGCTTTTGGTCCGCGATAAACCCCCTATCCGCCACCTGGAAACGCGCCACGTCGCATTGCGACTAACCTGCTCGAGATCCCTCATACGAGGGAGATCTGTGGGAATTGCTCAAAAGTCATATCAAATTAAAGGACTGTAAACATATTGTAAAAAACTATTAATTACAATGAACTTGTTCCATGATAAATTAGTTCTTTCGAGTTGTCTGGTTCCATGTTACTTCTTTTTCCGTTAGAATTGATCTCGCTCCAAAAACACATCGTTATTTTGGACGTAACTGGCATTAATTCCATTCAGAATGTCGCAAAATGCCCTTCATAAAGCTTTTGAACCAATGTTATCGATAGTATTCAGTGTCAAGCTGGCTTAGCTTATGAGAAATTTTGCGTGATAGAAGTAAATGGGCTTTTACTAGTGAAGTTACAGTCTCCGAAATTTCTCACGACACTGTAACAAATACCAAGATCATACTGTAACTTCTTCCCATTTTAGCATATAACGTTCAAAGGTTAGTGAATGTAAGGGGAGAAAAAGGCACAGTTAGCAGTGATGAAATCCCTTCTTAAAGTGCTGAAAAAAATGGACCTTGACTGGGATCTTCTCTTTCACCTCTTCTCCCTCATGTTCAACTGCACCCTGTTGAGCGGTTAGAATGTTCATCATGATTGTCATCACATTCTCATGTACTGATAATAATCGCATTAAATCTGGATGTTGGAAGAAAATGCGATTATTCATGAGCTTCCTAAAAATATAAAATATTTATAAAAACATAAAGTATATCCTTGAAAAGCATGAAAAACGTTTTAAAAACAGCATAAGAACTCTAAAAAAAGGAACTATTTTTCAAAGGAGGCCCTAACCACTGATAAGGCGGTAAATACGAATATTGGATAGAAGACTGTAAGAGGTAAAGCAATAGCAATGCCTTTGTTACCAGGCTGATTCCTTACTACCCACGAAAAAGCTTCAAAATCAGAAAAAATCTAGTTATATAGCTCATGGGCAGATTCGTATCGCCATACAGTGGAGCATGACTAGTCATAGAAAAGGATAAAGCTGACGGCGTTGATCAACGCCTGAGGGATGCGCCGTTCATTGGCCTTCATTAGTGGCCTTTACTCACGGTGCCAGCCGATGTATCGAGCCAGTGCTGCTAACCTCCCAAAAAAGTCTGGCACCAATTTGCCGACTCTAGAAGGATGAAGGGCTTGGGGAGCTGGAATTGATCTCATGCGAATTGCAGGGCTCGTTTGACCACTGAGCTACACGCGCCTCCCGGCTAGTCATATATTTTATCTCAGAATTAAAGCGAAAAAAGAGTCGACACTTAAAAAAGGTGTAGAAATAAGAACCTTACCAAAGTCCACGTTTGAGTATTGCCTCCTCTATGTGTTCAAACTGAACAGTGAGTAGTTCACGAATCTGAATCAGATAGACGATAAAGTCCTGCACATCCTCGTTATTCCGCTCGTGTAGAACATAGGTTTGAGCCATAGCGTCTTGCAGCTGAACAACAAGAAAAGCAGCTGAGACGCACCATTGAGTTATCGATTAGTTATAAGAATCAGTTTACCTCTCTAACACCGGAATACTGCCTCAGAAGCAGATTAAACATCTTTCGAATCAATTCGTTACTTTCGATAAAATCACCTAAGGCCCATTCGCGAAGCATATTGACAATCATGTCACTGAAATTTCAAAGGCAACCGATAAAAAGACAACAATCTTCATACAGAGTTGGCGACAAAAGAAGCCAATCAATAATGGAAAAAATGTGTGGAATTTGTTTTTTCGCTTACCGTTGCGAGAAACGTGGCATTTTTGAGAATCAGACTGGAACTAAGTTTATAGATGGCATCAAAATAACTTATACCACCAAATTACCTAAATCTTAGAGCTCTAAAAAAGTTATACCGGAAATTTCTAGTGCCTTTCTTCATATTGAGCTCCTTGTCATTAGATGGTGGTGGAGGTGGAACAGCTACAACTAGTCGAGCGAGAGCGTCAACCTACGATAGATTTCTAGAGCTAACAAAGTTATCCAGCGACTTTTTTACTTTTTGTTCTTAAAAAAAAAGATCGTCGAAAAATTAAGCCTTAAATTACTTTGAATACCAAAACCACATTATCACCAGGGTCTCTAAAAATACACTGAAACCTTAAAAGTTCCTCCCACATTGCTCACTTAAGGGAAGCGATTTAACATTAAATTTCCAAGAATATAGCCTGTACAGGTAATTTCTTTTCAGACTACCATATTCTACACTATTCATTTTTCCCCAATGAAAAATCGTTAGCGAAACTGAATAATGCGGTTCTGTTATATTACAGCTTGCAGACAGACGCTGAGCATTGGTCACTCCTTATAAACAAATAATTATTGTTGAGCAGTTAGAAATGTTTTCCTGAACTATAAAGGTTTCTCCTTAGCTTTCTTAGCTCTCGAGACAATGCAAGTTGAAAGTAACTCCCACGTCCGACTTTCTATTAAACTCGGCATTGATTGAATAATTCTTTTCACAGCTGCTCAGCAAGCACGAAGTGTTATTTTATTTCTTTATTTACGTACAAGCTGACGTGATTAAAATCTTCGTCTAGCATTTTCTCTGTTCGGTTATGAAGATGTTTGGCCGAATAGATTGCTTTCAACTTGACCTTTCCAGGCTCTGAGGAGGGCGAAATCCGCCGAAACGTCAGTACAAGTACAGTACAAGCTGACGTTTCCGCGAATTTCGCCTTCCTCAGAGCCCGGATAGGCCAAGTTGACTACAATCTACACGGCCAAACACCTCCATAATCAAACAAAAAAAATGCTGAACCAAAATTTCAATCACATTGAACATAGTCTTTGCACACTCACCGCTTTCTATGAGTCTTCCACTAAATATGTTACATGGAGACCAACCGCAGAGTTCACACGGAATCGTATTGTGCCCATCTCATCAAAATAACAGGCTTATATACTGCCCAATATCATGGGTGGTAATAAGGCATTCCTCCCTGCGATTCATTTTCGGATTCTTGGAATTAATCCAGAATGCCTTTAGAGTTTTGCGCGCTTGCGTTCTTGGTTCTTGCGCGAGGAACGTAACCCTTACTTCAAAATCCTCTCCGTTATGTCTCTGCGTCCTATGCGTGCCTTGTGGAGTATTTGGTTTACGTTTGCCGACTAGGTGTTCTTTTATACGTACGCAGAGTGGTCTACCCGTTTCGCCAACGTATTCGTCCTCGCACGCTTTGCAAGAGATTAGATAGACTGTACCCGAACTCATGCAATCACTGTCTCTACCACTGGAGCCAATTGTGCAACTTTTCGTTGCACATAAACGGTCGTATGAGCGGTTACGAACTAGCTGGTGTCTTAGATTACTCGATGGTATTTCGATTATCGTTGCCGAATTCTCTAGACTGGCCCTTCTTAAACAGCGTTTTATAGCTGCACTTATTTCATTTGAAATGAAGGGCAGTATAAACGAGACTTTTTTGTCGCTAGAGTTGTCGTTGGGGTACCTGTGGTTTCCTCTACACCTATCACGAGCTACAGTTTCGTAGCCATTAAAAATGGCTATTTCCGCGCCAAGTTCCGGGACTCTTCCCTCTGCTGTCTTCCTGTGCACACGTTGGTAGCTGCTCGAAACATGTTTCTCACAAGAGCCCTTTTCGTGTAAAAGAGGTGAGAGGAGAGGTAATGAACCATGTTTTTATTACTTGGCTTTCGATACCATTTCGTAATGTAGCCCTTTTCCAATAGGTTAATTTGAAAGTTCAGAAATGGAAGCCAATTTTCTTTCGGTTTCCCTTGGGTAAACTTGATATACCCTGACTGTTCGTTCAACAACTCGAAACATCTGTCAATTTCTCCTTGTGTTGAACAAATGAGCAAGCAGTCATCCATATATCTACGGTAGAGTAACGGACCGAGGTCGATTACTGGCGATTCCACCTTAGACATGAATGCAATAGCAACGCTTGGTGCCAATCGTTGTCCTATTACCAACCCTCTCATTTGTGCGTAATACCTCCCGGACCATCTGAAGATTGAGCAGTTTATGCACTCCTTTAAGAGTGTCATCAACTGCTGACTCGAGAAGCCATGCATGTTTATCGCTCCTCTGTGTTGTATAAGGAGCTCGTTTATGGCTTGCATAGCGGAGTCATTCGACACGTTCGTATACAGGGCAGTGATATCGAAAGACTCCACCACGTATGTGCTGTTGGGTCGCGCGTTACGTAGACGATCCAGGATCATTTGGGTGTTCGTTAGATGAGCTGGAATGTACTTGAACAACTGAGTAAGTATTAGGGTTATTAACCACGTTATACTATCCGTTGGCCCGTCCACGCAGCTAATGACAGGTCTAACCTTAAATAACGATGTATCGGTAGACACGAGATCATCGCTAGATACTAACTTATGGGTTTTGATAAGTAAGTACAGGACGGGACTTGCTGGTAAGTCAATTTTGAGATGAGAGATAACTGATAGTTTTAACCCAGCCGCTCTCGCCATGCTTCGAACAACTACCAGCGTGTGCACAGGAAGACAGCAGAGAGAGGAGTCGCGGAACTTGGCGCGGCAAATAGCCATTTTCAATGGTTACGAAACTATAGCTCGAGATACGTGTAGGAGAAATCGGAGGAAATCGGAAAGAAAAAAAGAAATCTAAACGACAACTATAGCGATAAAAATGTTCCGTTTATCCTAGCCTTCATCTCAAATGATGTAAGTGCAGCTATAAAACGCTGCTTAAGAAGGGCCAGTCTAGAGAATTCGGTAACGATAATCGAAATACCACCGAGTAATCTAAGACGCCAGCTAGTCCGTAACCGCTTATACGACCGTCTATGTGCAACGAAAAATTGCATAATTTGCCCCAATGGTAGAGACGGTGACTGCATGAGTTCGGGTACAGTCTATCTGATCTCTTGTAAAGCGTGCTGAGACGAATACGTTGGCGAAACGGGTAGACCACTCTGCGTACGTATTAAAGAACACCTAGTCGGCAAAGGTAAACCGAATACTCCACTAGGCACGCATAGGACGCAGAGACATAACGGAGATTTTGAAGTAAGGGTTACGTTCCTCGCGCAAGAACCAAGAACACAAGCGCGCAAAACTCTAGAGGCATTCTGGATTAATTCCAAGAATCCGAAAATGAACCACACGGAGGAATGCCTCATTATCACGCGTGATATTGGGCAGTATATAAGCTTGTTATTTGGATGAGATGGGCACAATACGATTCCGCGTGAACTCTGTGCGGTTGGTCTTCACGCGTTATACTTAGTGGAAACCTCATAGAAAGCGGTGAGTGTGCAAAGACTATGTTCAATGTAATTGAAATTTTGGTTCAGCATTTTCTCTGTTTGGTTATGGAGGTGTTTGGCCGTGTAGATTGTAGTCAACATGACCTATCCAGGCTCTGAGGAAGGCGAAATCCGCCGAAACGTCAGCTTGTACGTAAATAAAGAAATAAAATAGCACCTCGTGTTTGCTGAACAGAAGTAGAAAGAATTATTAAGTTGAAAGTGTTAGAACAATTTGATTATAAATGTAACTGATGTTCATCTGCCTCTTCGACGGTTGACCTTGGCCAGTGATGTTTATAGTGCTTCAGGGACAACATTAGCTAAACTCCTAGAAGAACGACCCAAGAGGTTCGTAAGTTTCATCATTAGTTAAGGATTAAACTTATGGAAAAATAATCGTCGCTACAAGCAATGTTATCGTAAGGCACCAAAGCTCTCTTCCATTTAAAATGATAGCTGCCTACGTGTAGAGAAAATCTGTAAGCAGGAATTGAACGACTTCATGAATCCAAGAAAAGGCTTGTTTTTACTCAATAGAATTTCGTTCAGAAAACCACCGATTTTTTGGGAAGAGCGACACTTATTTAGTAGTATTCAAAAGAGGTTAAAATCAAGTAGTCTATACATATATATCTATATATATATGTTTTCATTTTTACATGACCCGTGCTCACGTTTACTGTGCAGATTCAGGCACTTTCCACTTCCTATTCGCTTCCTCGCATATATTATCCACGAAAGTCTTCCAACTTTTATGTATGGCTCCGGCTGGTGCTTGAGGACCTTCACTTCATCTTGAATGTCGTAGAATCTCTTAAGTCTTGAGAAAGCCGGCTTGGAGAGTTCGCAAATGGAATGCAGAGAGTGATCTTCTTCCGGACAAGTCCCGTACCAATTTCCCGACCCCGGAATGAAGGGAGGCTTGGTTGACCAGGTGCAGAATCGAACTAGCGCCACGCTCGTGGTGACCAACATTACCATTGTGCTATCCTCCCCCCCCAGTAGTTTATATATACATATATATATGTGCATAAATAAATGTATATATACAAGAATAACTGTCAAAGTTACCATTGGCCGACAACAACATCTTTGTTTTAGTAAGGAAAACGGCCAGAAAAATATCTGCATAGCTCCAGAAACGAAAAAGAGTAGTAAGAAAAATTAAGATGTAAACAAATGGATAAGAAGTAGGTCATCAAATACTCACCCATGATCCTTCTTCTGCTTTGATGAGATTCTGAGATTCCTCATCATCGTAATCACCTTCGTTACCAACTTTGGCCACCAGCATTGCACAGAAATCCCTGAATCCGGCATTCTTATTCGCATAAAAAAATCGATTCATTTAGGAGGAAAAAGGAGAATTCTTGTTACTATGACCAAGGCTACTGAAATCACTCAGCGAGTGGAAACTCATTGATCCACAATCATTTATTTTACTCACTTATTTATAAAAGTACCTCTAAATATTTTGCCAAAGAAAAATAAGAACGATGTCCTATGTTCACGAATGGTAGTATCCTTCACCGTTTTGGGTTCTTAAGGCCTGAAAGAAACCATTTTTGATAAGCATACGACACTACCTGAGCTGCTCTTGCAGATCTTCGGCCATTGGACATTGATCGTATTCAACCTCATCATCAAAGAAATCTTCTTTCTCGTCTTTCACCTAAACAACGAGGTTCCTCGTTTTTCTTAAGAAAGTCGTACTCTAATTGCACATCACTGGATCTTTTGTTCCCCAATGCGACGGAACAATTTAAAAAATTCCCAAAAAATAACTAGTTGATCTATAGTTCCCAGGATTGACTTTCTATTAACCTCGGCATTGGAATATGAATGTGTCGTTTTCTTGTTCAGCAATCGCAAGGTTTTTAAAGATAGTTAGAGATAGTTGATCTATCTCAGATAGATAGTTGATCTATCTCAGATAGATAGTTGATCTATCTCAAAGTATTTAACTGTTAATTGTCTTCGTTTACCTTTTCACTTACTCTAGTTTCCATCCCATTTTTGACATCTTCGTTCGAATTGTTTTCTTGTATGAGAAGCGCAGTGAAAAGAAGATGTACGGTTTGTGAGCCCGTCCCATAGAGGCGATGCACTTGTTTCGTTAGATTATCTTTCTATTGTTCGGTTCCTCCTCATTTTATCCACGCTTTTCTAACTTCTACATATCCGCTATGTTCTTTTGTATGTCTTCGTGTTCTTGGACACCTTTTCTGTGCGATCCAACCCTTGTATATGATGGAAGGAAAAATTCGTTCATCACCTAGCCATGATGTTTTTACCTTTTCGTATGGAACGCAAGGTTTGTACGATACATAAATTGTATTTCTGTGTATCTTTTGTGTTTTTTTAATGTCCACCCACTCATTCCACTGCCCTAAACGCCTTTTGTACGTACAGCCGAGAATAGCTATCCATGAAGCACTTCCAGCTTTAAAACTGTGTTCGACAAGCCATCGATTGACTGCAAAGTATCGTGAAGGTGCTATATGATCAAAAAGTAAAGTATCTACGTGAAAATGTTAAAAGAGAAAAGGTCCAACCCCTTCACTACCGCGGTCACTCTCTTGTGACAAACCCTTCGGAGAACGAGTCATTGTAACGCACTCAAGACACGAATTGAAATCGGTGCGCCTGGTTGTGAACGGATTAAGTAGGAAGTTTACCTTGCATTTAAGCAGACGGAACATCTGCTCTTTTGGTGGACAACGAAATTCCTTGGTTTTCTTTGCCGCTTCGGCAGGTGGCATGTCCGTCTGCTTAATTTCCATATAACTAGAATGAGAGATATTTTAGGATTTCAGAAACATTTAAATTTTAGTGATGATATAGTAAAACTTCACAACGAATAAATAAAATTTTAGGCCAATTGAGTTGATATCATATCAGACGATAATTGTCATAAATTTGGAACAATTTACCGTTTACACTGATCGTGTTGCAGTTCACCAACAAAGCCATCCGTAAAACCAATCAGTGACTCTATACGATGACGTAGCTGAAGGTTTTGCTTGATTTTCCAACAGATCTCAAATTTTAATCAACAGAATCTACTCTACCTGAATATCACAAAGGTGGTCAATGATGTTGACGATTTGAATTTTCACGTGCTCGTCTAGTTCGATTTCAGTGAGACTTTTTTGAGCAGAAGCTGGAATCCGTATTACAAAAACTAAGACTAGGAATAATTTAATTTATTAATTTAATTTAATTTATTAAGAAAAAACAGTAAACATACCAGGTACGTAAACAGGACTAAACGCAGATGGATGGATCAAATTTAAAATCGCTTCCAATTCTGAGTCTTCGAAAAGACCGATAACTAGTAGTGAGTCGAACAATTTCAGAAGAGGCCTGAACAGATGGAACAAATCGCCCATCACAAGTGTTGAGTATTTTGACAGACAATTATATCTCTTTATACTATAAAATGGTAGACACCAAGCCTGATATTAGAACGGAGAAAACTCGTCCACGGGCGTCATGAAGGCGAAAACTCGGACCCATATTGGTAACATACAATACAATACAATACAATACAATAGTACCATACAGTTGTGACTTACTCGAAATGATTTCTATTGTTTCCGCCGATGAGATCGCGACAGTTCATCACTGCATGTCGTGTCGCGCTCTCCATTGCGTTCATCACATGCGCCTTTAGAGCATCGAAATTAACGGCTGGTGGCAGTAACTTCATCTCCTCTTCTTGCGTAAAACTAAAGTTTTTTTTTGAGAACTAATATGGAAAAATGTTACACAATACAAAACGAATTTTTTGGCACTGTTATAATACAGCAGCTAGTAATATATTACACAATAATCTATTAAGGAAAAGAAATCCGGTATTAACACTCCCACGACAAGTGACCTCTAGAGATGTCATAATTATGTTGCGCGAGTACCTGGTATAATATCTATAGGCCCCATTTTCTTCAGGTAGTTTAGTTTGGTGCACGGAAAGTTTTTCCTATACTTCTTGTAATCGATCGATATCTTATCCAACGCAAATGCTTTGGCAGGAATCGTCCATAAGCGATCTGTAAGTGTCACACGGCCATTCCGGTAATTTTTATGCTACCCTGCTCTTTTGTCGTGATTTCAGTCCTACAAATCGGTTTTCCTCAGCGTTTTGAAACAGTTTTTGCGCCTCTTTTCTCGGTATGTTCAACGTTCTTCTATACATTCTCCCATGTTTTTATGAAGAAAGAGCGTTCCGTGTGTGTGAACAATACTTGATACTTACTCGGTACTTGAATGACCCGTCCTCATTGGTTGTGCGGGTACCAGCATAAGAAATTTGCTAGTTAAGCCATTTTGGTTTCCTGGAATCTCGACGTCAGCCTGGCGAAAGTCTGACCCCAGCTCTTCATCACCACAGGCAGTTGAAGCCCTTGTGGATCAGAAAGAGCTTTTCCACCATGCGACTTTGATACCAGGTCAGTGGCCGATCTTGGTATTGATATACTCTTAACTAGGCACCTGATGGAAACGCCGGACTCCATCTCAGCTTGGAGATCCTGCCAGGTGATGAATCTACCGCTGTACATCGCAGTCCGACATCCAGAGACACCTCCCAACCACGATGAGGCGGTAAACCTTTGGGAGGGTGTGTGAACAATAACATCTACAAGTGTCACGATGAGTAGAGCGAAAAATTAGGGGTAATCTACTCCGCAAAAACGCGAAGTCGAACGTCGTTGCAAGTGTTAATAGCAGATCTCTATGATTCCGCAATCAAATATAAAAAGGTTTATAACCATAATCCTATTGAGTTGATGTACTACTGAGAAATTAGACTTGTATGTACTGAATACGTTTTCACTCCAAAATGATTCCTTTAGTCATTTTATCGGCTTTTGGAAATGTTTATACATTGAAGGACAAATGAAAGTCGATGTCAACATTTAGCACGGATGTGTACGAAGCGATTTTTGCTTGTCAAGAAAAAAAGCTAGCAAGGTAAAAAAAAAACTTCTACAACGTTAAAGCGCATTTTTAAAAAAAGCACTTCAACACGATTAGAGCCTAGAATCCCAAGAAACTCCACCGCATTGACTTCCGCCACTAAAATATTCTTCTTAAAGGGTTATTTAAAGCAAGCGTACAACTTCTACCCCATCAGGACAGTTCCATAGCTCTCCTACTCCTAATAATTAAGTGACGCATGCTTCACTGTTTGAAGCCTTACGATCTGTCAATAACTGAATAAAAATTGCAATAAAAATTTCTACTTTGGGCGGTTGCTGCCTTTCCTTTTTGCAAATAAATGGTTTAGATACATTCTTGCATTCGATTCGTCCCGTCACATCCATCATCCACGAAGGTCTTCATACTTCTCACTTCTGCGTTTGACTGCTGCTTGAGGATTGTGATTTTCTTAATGAATCCCGCTGAACGCTGCTTGATTCGATTCTCCATAGAGCTCTAAGATAGCATGGCTGGACCGTTTCTACTTGGATTGCAAGGAGTGAACTGTTCTGGTACCAATTTTCCGACTCTGGTTGGATGACAGGCTTGTTCAGAACGAAGCGGGTCCAACTAGAACCGGGGTCCTGAAGGGCAGCACCACTACCACTGCACTACCCGTTACTCAAGAGGATCATTTAGTGGAAATATAGAATGATTAGTCTCTAAAGCCTTAACAGCAGCTTTTGTTTGTGAGTTTTCACTTCGTTGTCGCTAAGCATTGTAATAAAAATGAAATAATAACCAACTGGAAAAATAATGTGGGCAAAGAAAATATGAAGAAAATCTTATTGGTTGCACGGAACGGTCGATGCACAGTCAGTACCACCACCTTGTCATCGCATCCTATTGATAAAAGAACTTTATTAAAATCACTTACTTTGTTCGTACCGGTTCAGCAACCATCACGGGTAACATCGAATAAGTCTCACCCATGATCTGTGGATATCTGCAAATGACACAGATTGGCGAACGTTTGTACACATCGTGGGTGCTACGAAATCTCTTATGTTCTCCTCTGCTTCTAGTTATAAAACTACTCGTATACTACTCATCGTACTTCCTTGTTTCGAAATGACACGTAGAGAACGTAAACGATTCCCGATTTGACGCGAAAGACATTCCCTGTTAAACAAGGCAGTGTCTTCGTTAAATCACCTGCTCGTCAGATGAAATTCAAGCTCAAATGATCCGCATTCTACTTTCAAAGTGCTTTTTAAACTTAAAAAGCAATCCAGTTTTTAACCAAATTTTAGGGAAGAGTGGTTTATTAGCATAGTGTATGGATGAAATTCTATTCGACCCCGAGAAACAATAGTGAACCCAAGCACATCATTAAGAGCACTAAAAGCTAAAGGCGTCATTATCGTTAGTACTACTAACATTATTACTACCAAAAACACAAGCATATGAAGGCAGAAAGAGCGAAATGATGTTGTCGTATCGAACTACTTACCTATTTTCGCTATCTGGATCGAATACATTCTGATTCCGAAGTTGATCACACAACGGAATCACGTATTCCTTGCTCATCGACTGTCTTGCACTTGCGTGAGTTTGTAGATGAATCGCGATCAACAGGTCGTGGTATCCTTGACGCATCGGGCCGGACAGGTCTGGAAAATGTCTACCATTACGTCTTAAAAAGTACTAAATAGTTGATGGTAAATCTGGAGATAACACGATTCAGCTAGGAAATTACCGCAAAATAGTGCTTGTAAACGGCGCAACGATATCACAAAAATATTCTTGCTATAAGAAGAAAAACAAACATACAATGACTTTTTACAGCATACATAATCTGATCCTCATCCACATGACGGCACAGAATATGTGCAACCTGAATCGAAACATCTAAAGAGCATAAAGGCCATAAGGTGGTTGTAAAGCAAAATTAACATGGCACAGATTTTTGAAATCGTTCAATCTTTCCCTCGGCTTTTTATAAATATTAGAAGGAGAAAGCGTGGGGTGTTTATAATCCCCTTAGAGATATCCTATGCATCCCACTCCATTCGTAATACTATAGAAATGATTGAATGCGTTTTTAGCGAATACAACTTGTGGGAACCAGATGATATATCAAGACATCTTTTTAACCTGCTGCACAGGTCTGGTGGCTACTTGGCATCCCCACCTAGGTGGGGGCCCGGTGAACCTTAGTGAACTCAGGGCACGTTTTCGAACCAACGACCACCACGTTAGCATTGCAAAACACCATTAACGCTGCGCTGTACTCGTCTCTTTTTTCTAATATGCTTTATATATGTTTTTGTAAGACGATTATATATATTTTAAAAGGTTTTAGTACGAGAGTTTTTTGGTGACAACAGCAACCATACCTTCTGATTACCATGACTTGCCAATTTACAGTAGAGGTTGAGCGTTTGACGATGGAAATCGAGAAAAATCGGTTTCTCTATCATTTCCAGAATATCGAACGATTCGTCTTTTTCGGGTACATAGATAGTCATAATACGCACTGGATCATCACACAAAACTGACCATCCTAGAAAAAAGAACATCTACAGTGCAAAGATAAACAGCATCCACATTGAAGTGGTAACGGACAGGTATAAAAAAAAAAGTCCCGTGCTTTCCCTAGCACGAAAAGGAAATGGTAACCAGTTTATGAAGGTGAGAACGACAATCGTCAGGAAAACTGTGTTTGTGTTTTCATTTCATTAGGAAATGTCAGCTCATAGGTTCGAACAGAACTTTCCGGTTCATTTTAACAAACTACACATTAGTCGCTTCCCATTCAAAACGAAAAAAGTGAAAGGTCTTAAAACTGAAAATTTTATTGTTGTCTATCTGAACTTGTCTATCTGAAAGGGAACCATGGTGCATGGTGGAACCACAGACCGAGTAACTAAAAGCTTTATTAGTTCCCGCTCGAGTAAGTCGATATTAATAGGACCACAGCCAAATGTCTTGAAGACCTCTTAATAAGTAAGCATAGAATTTCAAATATAGATAGGAATATCCGCCTTAGTAATATCATATTACTAGGCAAGACAATGACCTACCACGAATATCACTGAGCTTTAATGCTGTCGTGCGAAGACTTTCATTGGGTACTCGTGCCCAATAGACCGGTTCAATGCATTGAACAGTGAGCCTTGGAGGACAGAACGACACCAGTGACTTCTCACACGATTTGAACATCGCTGCCGAGATTGGATATGTGTACTGGAACGAATAGGTCGAAAATAGCTGGATTAGATAAAGAAAAATGAAAAACGTGATCTTTTGGACCCATTAACATACCTTAATTCTTCCCAGTTCAAACTGAAGAATTTCCGTAGTGGTCGGCGTAAAGAATGCTGCAGGAAACAACATCGCCCCTGGTTCCAACTAAATGCTCGAATCGTTTCAAAACGATGGAATACAATTAGTTCCCTTTCATTTTCGTCGACAACTTAAGTCTCATAACCCATATTTTTAAAAGTAACAAATTAACAGCGAACAATCTTCCCTAAACCAGAGTTCAACACTTAGAATTGCTAACGTGCAGAAAAAAAAGATGAAGAATAGGTCCATGACAAACTCTTGATACTGATGAATCTAAAACTGAACCTATAACCAACAAGGTTTTTACAAATCAAATGTTTAAAAAACACTTTAAGAAGGCCCGCACCTTGAATTTTACACCAGTATCCTGACCAGCAGCTTGGAAGGAAAGTTCTCCGACTGATGTATCCACGATGCATCCGATTAGGGTGCCAGAAACCTGGAGCACGTGATATTCTGGCAAGAAAGGAAGTTGAGCAGTTGTCTTCAAAATGTCTAAGTTCCAACAATGTCTAAGTTCTACCCTAATGACGGAGTTCTTTTGTTTTATTACGCTACATAACCTGACATCAAGTCCATCAAACTCTGTGGCGCATCAACATGGATTAGAGTCAGTAGGCTTGTCTCAGACAAGCCTGATATCAGTTTCCTGATTATAACTGGATGAGAGGCTCGGTGAACTCGGTCGAGCCAAAGCATGGAGGACAGGAAGTTGAAGAATCCGCGAAATGTACAGATCATTACCACATCACCACTGTGCTTGCCGATGTTAATACTTTTCTCACAAAGGTCTTGGAAAAATTTGATGCTCATGAACTCCTTAGGGAAAGTAGAACCCCGTAAACTGACCATACATGCAACGAAAACAAACGAAATATTTTGTTGTTGCCTGCTGGAGTCAGCCAGCGGTCAGCCGAGTGGGTGAGTATCATAAGCCACAAAAGCCCGAATAGCTTTGTACAGACAACGGCTTTGAATCCACAGTTCGCGAACGAACTTATAGTCCCATTCGTTATTATCTCGATCAAATCCTGGAACTATTATATCGAAGAAAAGAACAAATACCAGAATCACCTTGGTGTTCGTGGCATCTGGAACATGTGACA
Organism: Angiostrongylus costaricensis; assembly: GCA_900624975.1. Taxonomy (NCBI): domain Eukaryota; kingdom Metazoa; phylum Nematoda; class Chromadorea; order Rhabditida; family Metastrongylidae; genus Angiostrongylus; species Angiostrongylus costaricensis. The sequence continues at coordinate 60,170 of UYYA01000061.1, forward strand.
GTAATTCAGCAGCGTTCATCATATAACTGTTTCGATATTCGACACTAAACAGACATTAAACAGTTAGTAATATAATACTTAACAATTTTTCAACAGGTGTTGATTATAATGAAAATTGTCCAATCTATCAATGTTCTGGTCAACCTAACAGATTGTGTAGAAAAAAAACCGTTGAAGGCCTCAGCTTAACTGGGTTCTCCCCAGATCAATCCCGTTTACGGGTGATTGCTGATGGCACTCATCGATAGAACTAGTTGAGAGACAAGCGAAACGAAGGACCCGCATGGTGTGGTGGTGAATGTGTTAGCCCTTGAAAAGGGTAATAGCGCGTTCGTACCTCACCGCAGACACCTGTGGTCCGGAGTTTTGCAAATATCTCAGCATCGTTGTAAACATACCTTTACTCTCTTGAAAACTTGTTCTTCTATTACGGAAAAAATTATTGTTTAGAAAATAAGGTTCCCAAGAATCCTTGCTGGTATGATAGTAATAACGTATACCATTTTTTAAAAAACTGATCCATACATGATCAAATGTAATAAATAATGGATGGGTAATTCAAGAAACACTGACTTTTCAGTGTTTCTTTGCTGATTGCCTTCGACAAATACGCATCTCCGTTCGACGTTTTCCTTCTCAAATGACGGCGAGTAGAAATGGTACTGTGTAGTTACCCATCCCACCCATACTTGGCTAGGATCCTGACCGGGAAAAATCCGTATGCCATAGTAGTATTCGTCTACCTAAAATCAGCCTTCCTATGGTTCAAGAGTAAATGTAGGATGGCTACCGAAAAAATCATGACAGCTCCCAATTTCTTACAGATGAACGATTACTTTGTCGTTTTCTCCTATATTCAAAGAATCTGTTTTCTCAGCACCTACTGTATAGATTCGAAACCTCTACCCACCACGAAAAGTTTTTAAAAATGTATGGTGGTCATGTTACCTAAGGCTTAGGTTTAAGCTTAGGCTTAGAATTAACACCTGTAGCACCTGTAGTAATTATGACTTAACTTAAGGATTATAAGAGAGGAAAATAATGGGACAATAAGCCAACAGTAACAAAATAGAAAGTTGTAATAAAGTTAAAAACGAAGTCATACAGCTCTTCTAGTTGAGCATTACTCGTTGGAGGCCTTTACTGGAAATTAGCTAGTACTATAGCATTTGAAAGATTAATCGAATCTTCAAAATCGAAATCTAAAATTGAGAAGATTAAGCTAAAGAATGCTCAATATTGAAGCCGATCAAATTTTCTGCAATCTGACTGCCATTTCTTCCGAATATTACTGTCGTCAAATTTTAGAAACATGAAAATGAAGAATTCATCATGTCATAGCTAGAACTGTCCAGCTTAAAGTTTTTCCAGTGGATTCGATTCTTGAAAAGAACGCCATTGATGAAAAGCATATCCAGTAGTATGAACGCGACATCAAAGAGTTCTTGGTAAGAAGAAGACTTATGTGAGATCTTTGTGAAAGCCCCACATAGTCAATAACGGTGGTCAAAGTATAAATATCAAAGACATTTAAAATAGTAGACAATGAGGATAAGAAAGATGAAATGATCATTCGAAAATTCTGCGATCATTATGGTTACGAGTCCACCAGAAAATTCTCTCATTGAAAAGTCATGGGACCTAATCAGATATCGTTTAAGGAAAATCTTACGAAGACCAGTAAAAAACGATGAACATAAGAATAGACTTTTCAAAATGCCTCGCTTAAGAATCTCCAGTGCACATCACATAGCAGGTGGCTGTATAAAAGCAACAGCAATAATAATGATAGTAGAGGATAGATAGACTAAATCATACTAAAAAGAAGTTGTAGACACTAAGAGACTAATTTCAATGAACAACAGTTTAAAACGAACTGGTCAACGTGTCTGTCTTCAGTTTGGACTATCTGAATGTGTAGTTTCTATTCTTTCAAAGCGATCTACTCAAAATAATGAATGGGTAGAACATGCGCACCTAGATTCTGTAAGCATCACGCAGCTGATTAGTTCTTATCAAGGCAGATATCTTTTCCGTTACCTTATCACCATGTTGCGCCATAGCATCTATATCGAGTTCATGTTGTGCGTCTGGCGTAATGTCGATCGGAACTTGTGAACCGCGTTTTTCCATTGACACGACTGGTTCCTGAAAGCAAAACATTACGGTGCAGGCAAATTGTCGATTTTAATGTTTCATACAGAAACAAAAAAAAGCAGGAAGATAATGACGTTGTAGTTTTCCTAAAATTTGGATGGCCCAACACTGATTTTTTGAATATCAACCTTGCAATGAAACGAAAAGTTCTGAAATAAATAGATAACTTTATCGAGGCCCCTGGTGTTGATCAAACACTGAGGAGATAAATCGACATCAAGGAGGTGGTAAGTGCATATTTTGCCCACTAACATGTGCCTTGTGTTGGCCTACCGATGCATCAAGTTAGTGTGACAATCCACTCAGGAAAGTATGGTTGCGATTTCCCCCTACCCTATCCCCCAAAGGGATGGAGAGCTTCAGTAGCTCGATCAGCATGATCGGACTTAGGGCCATTTGTGCACTGCAAAGCTCTTCTAACCAACACGCTACACGCGCCTTTCAGTTAAAGCAGTTTGACCGTTATATAAATTTAAAAATAAATTTGAACGAAGAATACCTTCTTCTTCTTCTTCTTCATTGACGATCTTCGTACTGTTAGTTGCCGCCCAGGACCAGATGATGGCATATCGTTAGCAGCTAGAAACGAATACGTAGGAAAATCTATTGAACTTATGCATATCTGTTTATGAATTCCATTTCTTACTTAACTAGTAACTTCTTTGCATTCCTAAATGCTGTTAATACTATTGTACAAAATCCTTTAGAAGTGCAGAGAACGCTTGAATGAAATGGAGCAGTTTAATGTTCAATGACAAATGACAGCAATTTTAGTAATCATCAACCTATAAATAGAATATTTAAATTTGGAATAAAACTTTTGTAGTTCCCATTTTCGATTAAACTTAACATTTTTAACCCACACACGACGACGTGACCTCCACAGGAGCCAGAGTACGAAAATAATAGCTGCTTCCAACTTCAAACTGACATATCTTAGCATAGACTCAATTTTCTTAAGTACAATAAGAACCAATACTTTCTGCAAATCTTCCCTACGGATGCGAAATATTTTATTCTAGCAAGATGAAATTGTGATTTTTCGGAACCCAGGAAACGTAACTACAATGATGTCGAGATATTTGCAAAACTCCGAACCGCCGATGTCTTGCCGCAGGGATGGAACCCCATTATCACCTTTTCCGTGGGCTAACATGTTCATCACGACCCAATGCGTGCCCTAGATTTTTTCTCTGAACTTTTGCGTCAGTGCTTTCCGAACTCAAAAGGAAATGAACAAATGGGATTCTACCCAGTAGCACATGATGATGTTCCCCAATCCATGGTTTACGTTTGAAGCTGGCGTTCTTTCGATGGAGATTTCACAAACTTAAATTTCTTTTCCAATTTTTCGAAAGGTTAATTCTGAAGTCGTGCAACATTGAAAGGTCGCACAGAAAGTAAGATGATAAAACAAGATTTTTATTATTTTGTAAGATCTTAAAGCCCACTCCACCACTGCTTTATTAATGGAAGAAACAACGGGGGAAAGCCAGGCATGCCGCAAATGTGTTAAAAAGTGGAAGAAAACTATGAGTTATGTTCCAAATATATTCATAACAGATAACAAAAAAATTGATCGAGCACCAAGTTTAATTTTCTATTTACTGTCTAGTATTCTCACGCCAGCGCAAATGGGTTCAATACTGATTTGTGTTGCCCCGAACGTTCCCAATGACGAATGCTTGCTTGCTGACGGCATCGTTAAGGTAAAAAACAAGCCGAGAGAACGGCAAATAAAGGACCTCAGCGGTGCAGTGGGTAGTAGGTAACATGTGAGTCCCTGGAAAGGGTGATGGGAAGCTCGAATCTGACCTTGTGGTCCAAATTTTGCAAATACCTCAGCACTATTACGGTTGAACGAACATCTTCGATGTAATGCAAAAAAGTCTTATCGATTATTTCTATTTGTAATCACACTCATAGTAATCTTTAACAAAAGCAACAATATTAACTTTTTTATTTACTGCCTTTTTTTTCTTCTTAATGGCAGGCATAAGACATAAGATCGATAGAACTAGCTGAGAGACAGGCAAAGCGAAAGACCCGGATGGTGTGGTGGTGAAGTGCGCTGCTCCCCGGTAAGGACAACAGCACGTGTTCGTTCCCCACCCCATACACCTGCAGTCCGGAGTTTTGCAAATATCTCAGCATTGCATACGAGCAACAATATTGTTGTAATAAGCGCAATCGTGGAATTATTGGCAAAACTCAGAAGTTTGTTCCTCATAAAGCATGTGAGAGGAAATATGGTCACAAAGTCCGTCTTAGTAACAAAAGGCGTTCTCAAAAATTTACATAATCAACTTAAAGAGTATTTATGGTATTTGGCTCTAAGTAAACAGGTAAATAATAGGATAATTCACCTAGAACGTCTTTTTGTCCGGTTGGTATACTATCTGAAGCATCGACAGAGCTCGTGTCAACCGATCGCCATTTCGTCTTCGGACCAACTAGACGAGTTGACTTTTCGTCTTTTCCTTTACCATCCCTGACAAAAAGTCGGTTGAAAGAGAGAAAAAACCCTTGTCTACTCACTTTTTGACATCACTAAAAACGAGTAGATCAAAACTTTGAACTCGGATAATCGATAATTTACATAACAACTGACCAAATTGGCGATATTGACCATACAAAAATTTTTTTCCTAAAAACGAAATTAATGAAAAAAATTTTAAAAATCTCGATTGGAATTGAGCAGGAGGTAGTAGACCTTACATGAGTTACGTAAGTTTTCCATGAGTTTCCCAGGCAAAAGACTAATATGCCAAAGTGAAAGGTTGAGGTGATTTATAAAACATTGAAACAGTTTTAGACATACAAAAAAGGTTGTAGAAGACAAATGGAGGAAGATAAAATCAGACCTTAATCCATAAAGTAAAGTCAACACGAGTAACGGTCAGAAAGTTTTGCTCAAATAACCCTTCCATTTATATCCTAAGTCGTACATTAGTGGGTGGAAACCAAACCAAGCTATCCTTTTTGTGATTTTTTTTTAGTAAATTTCAGTACAAATAACTAGGGCTGTAAAAATTCAGCTACGGAGCTACACTGACTTCCTGCGCGATCCGCTGGAGTCACGGAGCCGACTCAACAGTCCGCCACCTTTTTTTGGTGGTTTTTCACGATCGGCTATCTCTTTCAGATGTTCTTCAGCGTTATGTCGATCCTCTTGTGAGAAATCGTTCAGTGATCCCCTTAAATGTAAACTGGTTAGTTATAGTTTTGTATGTAGTTGTTGTATTAATGTTTTTAACATGCAAGCGTACCACAAGAAAGCAAATGAAATTTACGGATACAAGTCGAAAAGCCTACACTTTGAAGAGTTAAACATAACCCCTTTGGCTGTAAGATAACGAAAAGAAAGAAAAAAGATACTGGCTCATCCAGAAAATGCGGAGATGCACCACAAGAGCATCTACGTAAGAAAGGTTTTTTTCCTACGATTTGTGGAAACAGGAGCTCGGATAAAAACTCCAGAGTTGTATTAAAGTCATATTAAATTCGTCGATCATCATTAATGATAAGAATAAATCTCCTTGTTATAAAAATGCACGTGTAGAATTCATCTTGTTCTTTTCGTTTGCGCTTTTTTCAAAGTACTTCATACTATATGCTGAATGCGTCGTTTTCTTGTTCAACAACCGCGAGGTTGTTCTACAGTATACGTTTACATCGGTACAAAAAAACATGCAATAGAACGAAAGCTGACGTTTCGGTACTATCGTTTTCTTCAGAACCTGGAAGGGTACATTGATAGACAATTTACTACGCCAGACGCCTCAATAACACACACACACACACACAGAAAAATGTAGGTCTAAATGGCAACCACATGGTCAACGGTTCCTCGAGCTTTTCAGGCTTTTTTCGAAAAACTGTTGACCATATGATTGCCATTTAGATTTTTGCCTTTCTGTGTGTGTTATTGAGGCGTTCGGCGTAGTAAAGTTCCTATCAATATACCCTTCCAGGCTCTGAAGAAGGCTATACTACCGAAACGTCAGTTACTGCTGTGTTGTTTGCGGTTTTGGATAGAAGTAAACGCATGCTGTATAGCAACCTCGTGATTGCTGAATAAGAAAACGACGCATTTGCTCCACTGCTGAAGTTAAGAAAAAGTCGATCCTGGGAACTATACGCTGAATAATCTTCAACTATTCAAGATCTATGGTGTTATAGAATTCATGCATAAAATCAATTTTTCTTCCTGTAAGAGTATAGCAGTGCAGATGTACGGTAAATCAAGAGAACTTCATGCATTATACACAACACACCTGCTCGCACGAGCATCGCTGATGATAAATCACATCACAACACGGTACAATCGTCTCCAAACACATTGAACCTGATCGTATCCAGCCATGTGTTTGATTCTTCACCGTCCATTCGAAGCCAAGTAAGTACGGATTCATCGAACGAATACAGCCCGTAGTTCATCAACGTCATCACTCTACGACGTTGACTGAACGGCGCTTACTGATTCGCGCTTATCTTATATTAGTATAATAAACGAAGAAAAATCAAAATGAACATTAGCTAAGAAACATGGATGAGGTTTTTTCTTACACAAAGACACATATTTACTACTGGAAATACTTGATAACCTACTAGTTAATCATCTAATCGCTATGATATATGCGATTACACAGCGATAGGTAGAACAAGCTATACAACAACTCTGTCCTTTTCCAATGGAATAGGAATGGAGCCAGAAGGAAGTTCATTTTCAGAGCACCTCATAAAGCTTTTACTTGAAGAAGAAATCTAGGAAAATCACTAAATGAGGATTTTCTTTGAGACGTGTTTCAAGTGAAAATTGAAAAAAAAACTTAATTAAAGAATGACAAAAACTTGGGTGATAAAACAAGAAGTTTAGTAAAGTAAAATGGGCATAGTAAAGCTATGCCATAAAAATTGCTACGTAAACCTAAAATCTCAAATAAAACAGTGCTTCACGTTTTCCCTTTGCTATGGACGTTTAAAAGTAATTTCATATGAAGCAGTATTATGAATATCTATTTATGAACATGATTTCCCTAGTGTTATAGGATGGTAGCGATCAAGAACCCAACAACAAAACTGCTGCACTTCTATGAGGTTTGGACAATGGGACTACGGTAGCGAATTTAGGCACACATATTGGTTGGGACTTTTGGGACATCGTGTTAACGACGGTGTTCAGCACCCCTCATCCATATTGTTTGTTATCGGTTAGTTGTTAACATCGGAGATTCACATCCAACACTCGAAAGAGAAACGAAAGAACACCATGCTTCTATTAGAAATCTTTGCTAACAGTATTATCACCTCAATGCTAGTTGTTCGTTGTCATGATCACCATCATATGAGGGCTGCTTTGACCGATTCGAAGTGACTTCATCAGATTCCCGTGAACTTTTCACGCCAAGTAGAGCACTAAGTGGCTGCTTCTGAATAATCTGTTTAAGAAAAGAAAAAATATGCAATAGGAGGAATTTGTTTATAATGAATCGAATTTGGAAAGCAGCACAATTTTTTCAAATTAAGTGATCAAGCAATTTTCCTGCTGATAGATTGGATTTCTTGCAGTTTCTGAAGAAAGCAATAATGGTGAGGAACGGAAATAGAAATAAAGACAAAACTTTAAGTTTTTGCATAAAGTTCGGATTCTCGACCACCTGAATTTTGTTTCATAAGATTCAGCTTCTTCGGATGAAGCTGACATAGTACTTGAATAAGAAAGTTTCTGAATATCTGAAAAAATAGTGAGGAGCACTATTCTTTTCATATGTAGCTGACTTTTCGCTCCTTAGTATCCTGGAACTCTTGAGGTATAGTAGGTGCTCGGATTTGGGACACCACAGACTGATTTCTGGGCTTGAACTCGGTCAACAATTTTCGTATGGCATCCTTATCCCTAAAAGTTTTCATTTTCTATAATCTCTTAACAAAGTACTTCATTTCCAACCCAATGAAAAGTACAATTAAATATGACAGATAGAGCCCAAATCGATATATCGACTGCTCAACAGGGCTTACTTGTTCCTCACAAAAGAATCATTGCATTTTACTGGTAATGAAAGGCGAATGTACTCCATCGTCGCTTTTTCAGACGGACCACTTTCAGCAAGCGTTGCCTAAATGACATTTGGTGATGACACCCAGCAGTTTCCAACCACAACGTTTAACTCTTATTTACTACTTATCTTTTTTCATGGCAGGGTACTATGCGAAATACAACCACAAAATGGTTCCGAGTTGTTCTCATACCAGCATCTTTGTGTTACATAAAAATTCTTATCCATCGCTACCATTAACGAATTGTGGTCCTCTTCTTATTTCATTACTGAGACATTACCAACCATTTACGAAAGCACGTGTTCCAACAGCCTCGTTTTCAAAAGAAACCTCTGTTTTCTTTTACCACCGAAAAATTTACTGCATCCTAAATCCGTCGTTAGGCTCCTACATGTCCGAAATCAATGTAAACAAATATCACTGGCTTATTCCATTCTTTCAAGACGTCGGATTAAGCGGATCCCTTACAACACGTCTAACAAAATGCGAAGAAAAGTACAACAATTTATCAATTTTGTCGGAACGGAACGATTACTTGACCAGTCGCAAATCACCTTAACAAGATCACGAAGAAGATCCACATTCATTTAAATAATTACTGGTAGTGAAGCCACTCGGTTTCGGACATGGTGCTGGTGCAACTTTGTCCCGGGCCCGTCAAGCATCTCATTCCTCCAGGGTCGAGAAATTGGCAACGGACATATCTGGAATCAACTCAGTTCCTTCAGTTAACGTGGAAACGCTCTAGCGACGTTATTCTAGAACACTCGGAAGAATCCGCTCGATAAATATTCAACGCTATTCGTGATGAAGACGAAATAATCCTCATGTGGCAGTCGAGGCCGGGTACAAAAGAAAGGTCGAAGAGCTTCATAGATGGTGGACGTGAGAAAACAAACCGAATTAAAAAAGCATTAGGATGCCGACAGTAGATGCGAAGACGACTCAAATAAAAAGATTCAACTCAAAATCACTGCAAGGTGGCTTAAATGATAACGTTTTCGTAAAATTATACCATAGGACACGCCAAGGATCTTTTTCACTGCGTTTCTCAATAGGAAAGACACAACAGATACCGAGAAAAAAGCAGCTCTCCTCAAAACAGCTGTATTTCACTTCTGAACCGAACAACCAACCTTCTGAGTCAGTTTCAGGCACGGTGGACTGTTTCCAGTGGCAGGGATTCTGGATATTTCCAATAACGAACCGGCGCTGATGTCCTCGAAACGAGCAAGTTGTTTAGCAAACCACATCGGCATCGCTCGATACATATTTCTGAAAAGGAATTCCGTAATCTTATAGAAAGGAACATATAGAATATCCATTACCATTATAGGCGCAAAAGGAGTGTTGTTAAACCTCTTTCTAACAAGACTTGACCAGCGTGCATTGATCTCAATGCATGTGTCCCCGAAAATAATTGTGCCTTCTAACCATAAACGAGCATATTTCAACTCATTTCGAACATTCTCAAGTTAAATGTCAACTACTGCTGCGAATACATTAATATTTCCCAAAAATTTGAATCTCATTCTCAGCTTTATTTAGAGTTTGAATTCCAAAAAAATTCGAAGACGAAAGAACATCTTAGTAAAGCTGTCTATACTTTAAAGTCAGAAATCAAAGGTCTATAAAGTCCCAACTTCTTCGACTTCTTCAGTTATCGAAAAATTACCAGTAGTTACTGTAAAACTAGAGCCTTTCATCATGTGTTAAACGTCTTTATAGCACCAGCGAGTAATTTTTAAGTCTCTTTTCAAAACAAATTCTAGGTAGATGGCATATGGATAAAGTTTTACAAATTACAACATAGAGAAACTTTGACCTCAGCGTAAAAGCAAGTGCAAACGATCTGCCATAATGGCAATTTCAGGTGTTACATCGAAAATATGGCTCCATGCGCGATTTATGAGACAGCAATGTTCGCTTACACACAAAATGGTTCGTATCCTTCTTGGAGACCGCAGGTGGTGAAAAACTTCAACGAATTACTTTGCTGACCGAAATTGAGTCGACCTGTAAATAAGTCTATAGTTCAGTTTCAAATAGTAATTAGTGCATAAACACAATAATAAAAGCAGTGCAGTAATAGCACAACTAAATTTTAGACCGCTCATCAGATTCATTAAGATTTCTCGTCTCGTTTATGCTTTACTGTTTGCGAATCGTAGCGACGGTGAATATGAGTTTGGAACCAATAATGGACTGGTCACGGCTGTATAATTCGCAAAACTCGAGAAACTACGGTAAAGGCGAAAACGTGCTCAACTAACTACTATGTGTACGGTAAGTGGCTAAACACATTTCGTTATTCTCTATATTGATAATCATAGTAAAAATCGAATGTTCCACCTTTCTGTCCACTTCCTAACGACATCGCCGGTACTAAACCATCGCCACACGAAACGTTATCGAAAGCCATCTCAGAACCGGATGGATCCTACGAGGAGAACAGCTAGTGTTATAAACCAAAAAGCCTAGTACAAAAAAGAGCATTTAAACAGTAAGTTCAACAAGAGCAGTTTGTAAGAAATGGTTATTAATCCCGAGGCTACTGAAAGTAGGTGTGTCGAATCATTTAAACATGTCTTTATTCAAGTAATAAGATTTAAGCTGCATTATTACAAAGAAGAACCTCATTTCCACAACTTCGACCATATTCAGGAATGGGAAAAGGACCGAAAATCAAAAATTTCTATGGGAATGAAAGAACCATAACGAAAGCGTGGTAATGGGACAATCAGATCGACAAAATCCCTCTAAAGAAATACAACTTTAGAAGACTCACCAACAATAATTCTCCATTAAGGGAGAAACTAATGGTCCGGTCGTTCAGATCCAAAAAACATCCGACAACATCACCAATCTGTATGAATCATATAAGTACTTAGAACAATATTAAAACTAAACGACGATGTGATCTCTGTAGAAGTCAAAGAAATAAAATTATGGGCGCTTTCAACTTTAAACCAACATATTCACTGTTTTACTTGAATAGCAAACACAAGGTTGTTATTGCAGAATTTATTGGTATACAACAGCTGCCGTTTCAGCGGTTCCGCCATCTTCAGAGCTTGGAAAGGTTGAACTGACATGCTATGTACTCGGCCAAACACTTTCATAACCTCGACAAACAAAATATAATACACAGTTTTCATTCCCATCGTAAACAGCTTCTTTCAAACACTCACCGTTCTGTCGTTTTCTAGAAATTCAGTTTTTTGGTGGAGATCAGCCGAACAGAGTCTTACATGGGCGAGGAATGTGCTCGGCTCAGGTCAGCGAATCAGCCGTAGGTGCGCCGCGAGGTCACGGGTCCTACTTGGTCCTACTAGACAGTCCTACTTGCGGCTCGCTTTTGGACTTTTGGAATACAGTAGAATAAGTTGATAGTAATAATAATATGATAGGATAAATTACTAGCAATAAAATGAAACTAATTAATAATAATACGATGGAATAAGCCCCAAAAGTCCAAAAATAAACCGCAACGAGGGGCGTCAAGTGATCACGCGTGATCTCGCTCCATACCTCAGGCTGATTCTTTGAACTGAGCCGTGCACATTTCCAACCCATGTAAGACTCTGTGCCGCTGTTCTCCATCAATTTGGAAGGCACATAATGAATAAAACGGTGGATGCTTAAAATAAGCTGTTTATTATGCGAATGCAAATTTATGTATTAGATCTAATCTGCTGAGGCTATGAAAGTGTTTGGCTGAATACATCCTATGCCAATTTGACCTTTCCAGGCTCTGAGGAAGGCGAGATCCGCCGAAACGTCAGCTTGTTCTTGAAGAAAGAATAAAGTAGCACCTCGCGTTTGCTCAACAAGAATATAAGGAATTAAAAAAGATTGACTACCAGAAAAAATTAAAATATTAAAAGTAACAATCACCTTCCATTCTCTTCCGTAGACCTCAGCACCTTGATGCCATTTTCGACCCAAATAGCTGAAATTACTCGTACCACCCCTACAGTTTTTAAAAAGAAGGTTCAAATATTAGGTAGTTACTCCAACAACTTCTATGCTATTTTACTCCTAAATAACAGTTGTTCGAGAATTGTTCTCCTTTACATAACGGAAATGAGCGGATTGCGGAAAGCGTTCGGGAGAGGTTTCCTGCTGGCGGACGTTGAATTAATCAAAGGCGCGTTTAATTGTACTTTAAAAAAAGCTTGAAAATCGAACTACAAAAAATTTATCGATGCATACCCATCAAATGCGTATCCTCGATCATCATGTCCAAGCTGTACAGCTGGTGATGCCCCAACATCCATCCAACCTATTCGCATCAATCCAGCCGTCAAAATTTCAAACTCAAAGTACCTAAAGCTTTTTGTGTTTGCTCTTAAACTCTTTAACTACTTGATATAATACCTTAGCCCACCACAACGATAAGTAACCGCTACAACTCAGCTGTGAAATGTTGTTCTTGAGATTATTATTTAGTTATGTTATCAACTTATACTATTAGTTACGACAAGCTTTCCTCATAAGAAATCGGACAAAAATAATAAATAAGGTCAATAATTGTATTATAATAAGTGGATTAATAAAAATCACAATAATTATCTATCAATAAAGGGTTGATAAAAGTATTTTTACGGGGCCATGTTATGTTATGGCCTTATTTACTGGACCATGTTATGTTATGGAAACTCTCCTTTGGAAGTGGGAGATTGGCTTGGTGTGCTGACGTAGGTTTTTCTGGCTGCGTCTTGCCATTATAAAAGAAGCAAAAGATACGATCCACAGGAGAAATACATTAAAAGGAAATAAAAAAGATCATAGCACTTACCATTTGCCGCCGGTTACAGCATAAGTGGCCTCAGCTCGGTAGGTTCTTGTATGGTCTCTGCGAGCTCGCATTTCCTTCTCAGCCACTGAAAGAAAATCATTTTTCAAGTAAACTTTTCCACAAAACGAATACTTCTACCATCAAATTTATTGCAAACAAGCTTTCAGACAAGTTTTCAAAAGCGACTAATAAATCCCTCAATGCAATTTTCATTTCATAGGGAGGAATTGAAGGCTGTGTGACTATTGGGATATTTGCGCTTGATATCATGGGAATAATAACTACAGTGTAGCTGTTTATTCTCTCGATTCATCGGGTTGATGAACATCACAAGCCGATTCCACGGAATAAGTGAATTCCAAAAATCGGTGACTTTGATGTGTTCGTCGACGATTTCAACACTGAAGTTGAAAAGGGGTTATTCATGCCAGACACATGGAGTACAAACTTCTAAGTCAGCCTTTACTATTCGCCTATTCATAAAAACCAGAAATACTTCCTCACTCTCATCATGTTCATGTGCTGGCGCTTCAATGAACACGCCGAACAGCTGCAATGCTCGAAGATTCTCGGCAGCCGATTCCTAAAACACTTGGTCGATGAAAACTGATTACATATCGATCGAAAATTCTCAGCAGCTGATTCATAAAACGATATCGATTTTTTCAAAGAGTCATTGATTATCAACTCTTGAAGAACGTCAACGATAGAGTCTGACAAGAAATTGGAACGTTTCAAAGAAGAAATGAAATGATATCTCCACAATCATATCATTAGGTTAAGGTAATTGTGAGTTTACCAAATGGCAGAGAAACCTGTTAAGAATTGGTGACAAGAACGAAAAAATAAACAGCTTACCCTATTCGCTTCTTTTATTCTATTATCCACTTCCTCATACGGAACAAGATGTGGCGATCGTTTTTGTGTTGAATCCACAAACTTAAAGAAGAGATTAAAAAGTATTGGATGTAAGATTTACAGCGAAAAGTTTCTAAATCAAACTCTAAAACTTCCAACGAAGCTTCTTTATATATTCAAAAAAGGCATCAAAGAAGTAAACTGCGAAAGAAGTTGACACAGAGTTTATCGTTATGGTACCTCACTAAGCCCGAATGTCCATCCTCTTTTGATTTTCTCTCTAGCCCATACATTGTGCGTATTTTTTGCCAACGCTTCAACTAATGGATTCAATTCATCCGGGAGTGTGATCTCATGTGTATCCAATGGTTGTGGACGATAACCATTTGATTGTTGGAAACTGAAAATGATTCAGCAACGAACTACAGTAATCTACAGCTGATTCGGAAGAGAACTATAGTAATCCACAACTGGCATATGTCGTCTATTGAATGACTAAGCTAAGTGTAACAGATTCGTTGACCTCGTATAAAGCTAAGAATTGACTATATTAACGAATACTTAGATCTTCACGTTATATTTTCCAAACAAATCCAAACATTGTTGGAAAAATTACAGGCCTGATAAAAAAGAAATTACATTATTGAGGACTCTAAACTAGTAATTTCAATCAGGGTTAATAATTTCAAACCCTCACTTTGCAACAAATTGTTTTTTCTTTCAGTTTCAGTTGAATTTAACCCAGCAATTTTAAACTCATAGGCACCGACTTTATAGGGCTGGAACTTATTTAGAACTGGACTGTATACTGAAGAATGGACTGTAGTTGCTTGTATAGACGATAGAATCAAACGCTACAAAATAATAAAGGAAAATAGAAAATATAAAAATAAATCAAATATTTAGTTGAAAATAAGTTGAATTGACTATAAAAGTTGTAAAATTAGATTGGTAAGACCAAAAGGAAAAAATGTTTGAGTGTGATAAATGGCTGGTCAAAACCTCAAAGTCACAGTTTCTGTCTTCTGTTTTACTTCTTCTGATCGATCGCTAAATTTTTACTAAAATGAAATGAAAGTTTATTCACCGGTGATTTTTTTAAAGCCTGCAAATTCTTTTTAAAAAAACCCAAGAAGATATAAATGATAATTCGAAAGCAGTTGAAGGCTGTTCTGCTCACTTTTGCGCCAGTCTTACAGGTCGAAGTCTTGTGGGCGGTTCATCGGTTATCAGATGATAACCGAGCGCTTCGATCGTCTTCAGGGTGTCAAGTGCTAAATTGATGTTGTACTGTTTCTCGGTGGTCGGTAAACGATCAAACGATGTTAGACACGGGTGTTTTCGCAGAGTTTCCGAACGAGTCTAAAAGGTAAAGCATAAAATTTCGATATTGGTCCAAAAAAAGACATACATCAATGAACTAATCACTAACATTTTCCAGAAAAAGATTCGCAGAAAAAGACAGTGCAAAGTGCAAAACTCGGTCTTCGAACACGTCATTACCCTCATGTGCTATCAACCACAAGCGAGATCCTTGTTTTGCTTTCCTCTCAGCGATTTTTTTTGCTCTGTCGGTCCTATCAGGAATCATCCGTCAACGGAATAAACGGGAATGGTCTTGCGAGCACTACTAATCGACATTCGTCATTGAACGCAGTCAAGGGTGGGGGAGGGGAGGGGGGGGGGCTGTCGAAATAACAATATTTGACTTTTATTCACTTTTAATTTGCTATTGATTCCCCTTATATCTTGGCATCCTTGCGGTTAGATTTTCTAGTAACGAATTGCCGTGATTAAGGAATAAGCAGTCAGTAAAAGTTGAAATCGCAAAAATCTTTGCGAAACTGTCTTTTAGCAATATTCCGTCAGATCGACACATTCTTTATGAAACTATTATGAAAGCAAGTTGAAAAAAAACAGAACTATATACTCAGATCAGTGCTTTATTCTTCATCTGCTGTCAAATCGATTGCTGTTCTGCTGATCAGAATTTTTATTAGATTGGAAGAAATCATCGAACTTTCCAAGATATTTGATGACTGAAGTGCCCATATTCAGGAATGATCGTACCTACCTACGACCTACAGCACAATTTCTACATAACCGATACGTCGCTTATTTGAGATTTTTTTCTTGGAGGACTCGAGTGAGTGCTTTTGATCTCGTCACAAAAAGTAGTTTACTCTTAGATGCACTACCAAGTTAAAATGCTGAATACGCGAGGTTTGATCCGAACTGAAGCGGTAAGTATCACCATACACATACTTTCACATCTAACTCATTTCAGCCACGACGGCACGATGGTCAATCATTGTAAAGATTGACTTGTATGATACGAGTTGTAATCACTAACTTCACCATAGCTCCATCCAAGTTCGATTTTACGCATTGCCCACAATTCGTGCAGATTTTCAGCAAATCTTGGATGAATGTCGTCAATAAGGTGGGGTAAAATCGTATCACTGAAAACATCTAAGTAAGTGAATGAATGACTAGCTCTTAGGACAAGAGCAACACAAGATCACTTTTACTCAGTTATGAATTTTAACAACTATTATGGTTAACTCTTAGCGGAAATTACCAGAAGTTTCCAAAAGTTGCAGAAAAGGGAACAAACTTAAAACGTCTAAAATAGGAGCATGAAATCCATACTTATTTCTGGGGATTTCAACACAAAAGTTGATCCCATAAAAATTTTAGCCAACAAATATAGTAAATTATAGACCAATTCAAAAGTAGTATTCGTACTAGAACCAGTACAACCACAAGAGAAAGAACAGAAGATTCAAAGAAGAACGAAATAATGGCCGCTAAAGAAAACTTGCTATTGCCAACACTTTATTCATTCGGACGCTCTTATGAACGAAAGAGAATGGCTGTATGTAAAGATAAAATATTGCAAGTTATTTTCACAATAGCTCTGGAAAAGGAAGCAGGAAAAAAGGCAAAATTCGCGTTATGAGTTATTTTAACTCATGTACGTTTATTACTGCGAACGAGTTTATCACGTCCATTGTGGACGAGTTCTTCTCTCTGCCCTTTCAATCTGTGAGCATTCGAAATTGACCAGTGTTTTATATGTCTGCCACAAAATTCATTCAAATTCAAAAGCACTAAAACAGCTGGCAGCGTTTTTGAGTCTTTTTTCACCCAACAACACTCATGATGTTTCCAAGACAAAAAACTCTCCTCCAACCTTATATCTACTGCCTGCGGTACAAACGGTTCTGTACTTGTGAACAGTGTGTGCGGACCGCAGTAAACATTCTTTGGCAGCTCTCCAAATGATAAACAATCCGTTATCTGAAAAATTTACCGTGCCATTTCACTCCAAATATAATTTCTGCACATCTTCCGTTTTATCAGAAAAATCCATTTTCATATGAGCTTATAGTGGAACAAGCATTCCTATTTCCTTACTGATAAGATTTAACCTGTAGCTCTCCACTAACGGCCTCTACAGTAGCTGAGAATCTAGGTGGTGGACCAAAACGTAAACGTCCTTGATCGCCACCAAAAATAAACCGACAGCTGAAAAGTTAAGAAATGCCTCAGGTGGACCAAAAATTAGACAGAAAAGTAGAGAAATGGTGGATCGAAAATCCAAAAATTGTAAAAATCAAAATTCAAATCATAATTGTTACTGCAGTGTGAAAAAACCGAAAATATCTTTTCTCAGCTCTTAGTAGAGATTCTCTTTCTATTCTGAGCCTAAAGGTAGAGGAAAAAGTGTACAGGAACAAAAAACAGCAACTGTTACCTGACTTTTGCACTCAGAGACATCACGGGAAAGAAATAACCGTCAACATTGAAATCTTTATAACTTGCACCAACATCACGTCCATTCACAGAAAACCTTAATTTTTATGTATGGAAAAACCTTTTTGACCTAGCAATGGTAAGAAGCCTGCAGTAATGCTCTGAAAAGAAAAGGAGTACGATATTTGGCTGGTGGGCACGACCCACAGCCTGGTAGAAAGGGACAGCAGAACCCAATAAAATACCGGTACTTACTTACTTGACACTTTAACGGCCGTTCATCACTCGTTTTGCACGCCCTAGCATAATCTCCATTTTTTGGAGATTTGCTGGTTAAGCCATTGTGGTTCCCTGGAATTCCGAGGTCAACCTAGCTAAATTCTGCTCCAGGTCTTCACCACCACAGACAGTCGCTGTCCTTGTGGATCAGAGGGAGATTTGCCACCATTCGACTAGTTTGGTACCAGGACGGTGGTGGATCCTGGAATTGGTTTACTCTTAGCTGGGCTTCCTGATGGAAACGCCCAACTTCTTCTCAGCTTAGGAGGCCCTGCTGAAGAGATGAATCCACCCCCATTGTACATCGCAGTCCGATATGCAAAAACACCTCCCAGCCACGATGAAACAGTAAACCGTTGGGAAGCAAAATACCAATAGAAATACAAAATCAAAGAATTTAAAAAAGCTAATCAAAAGTAAACAGAACCATTTCGAACACACTACTATGCTGTGCTATTCCCAAAAAATCCTTGTATGCTTTCACACCTGATCTCCGGTACAGTTAAATCCAAAGAACATCCCACAACGTCGCCTTTTTCGAGTAATCTGGGAGAGACAACTCGTCCTCTACCGGCGAAGTATACACAACGTCCATCGAAACCGTACGAGTAGAAATCGTCACCGACACCATTACATCCCCATCTGTAGTATGAGAAAATCTTATTTTTAGAGAAAACGAAATGCTCCGATAAAGTCAACATTTTTCAAACATATTTGTTGAAGAAAAATAAAATACTACCAGTAGCAAATAAATGAAGGAACGTACCTATCACCAGATCCCGGAAATGGCTTGAAACCGCTGCTGTTTGCCCATCCAACGCGGAGATACGGTGCCTTAAAAGTGGTCACAATTTTATTGCTGGATTACGTTACTAACATAAGTGAATGAAAGGCTAAAACAGCTCGCTAGATGCCAGTTCCAGTTCATGAGATAGGCGCTATCAGTTTTTAAAGGACCAACAGAACACAGCATGTTGTTTAACTTTTCATTTACTGCCTATTATTATTTTCATGGAAGAGTTTTAGCAGAAATGTAGCCACAACGATGCTGAGATAATTGGAAAACTCAGAACCCCATACCAGCAGCCTCGAATTCCACGATCACCCTTGCCGGGGGTAGCAAAATTCGTAAAGTAACGGCAAGATAAGCAAATTTTTTCTCCTCAGCACAGCTTTTGGCGACAGTTTCATGAATGAATTTTGCAATTGGCTTCACCTTTACTCAATTTCGTAGAATTTGTAAATGAAGAATTGTAAATAAAAATGAATCACACAGAAAAGTGAAATCGACGATATTGACTTCAAAATTCTTAGCATCACCGTCACAAAAAAAGACCAGAACTCATTGGACAGTCGAGATGCTTAGATTGGCCCAGCAAAAACAATACTGGTGTTGTGTCACTTTGAGTTACTCAGTGGTTTATAAAACTATAGACGATCTATTCACCGGTTAACCGGTCAATCATTCACTCAATAAATAGTTTTTCAATACAAGTACGTTCGTTCTACAAGTACGACGAAGTTGAACAAGGTGATGGAAATCGGAAATGAAAATGGGTATAATTTATTAGCTTCACACCTCTTTGGTCATTTGCTCGATATGTTCAACTTCGGCTTCGAAATACCATCGTCTGAACAACGCTGACGCTTCAACCACACCAACGAGTACGTTTGGCATCATACTAAAAATGAAAGCTACAATTAGATTTTATTAATAAATGGCTCAACAGTAACTGTATACGCTACCGTAATGCTAATGATTAAAGTTTACACCGCACTTTGCAGCATTCAGATCACCCACTACTGTTTCACACTTATCGCCCATTTTTTTATCAAACGCTTTCATACTGAGCTCCTCGCAACCTCTGCTGGTTTGTGCAAGACAATTTTCATGATAAAGATTATCATGTTTTTTTCGAATTTATACAAGTTCGATCCAAATTCAATTGTTAATCGCCATCGTACCTGCTCACATGATCTCTCATCGCTGTCTGTAACAGTAGATCCTTTCCGGGCAGCAAATATTCAGTGATAAGATTCTGACTACTCCTAACCGCCATACCGTTTCCTTCACAAAGTGATGACAATACGTCAAGAACCTTAACAAAGGTCAGAATACGGTATTGCTTCAAAGAGTTTTTTTAAGGCTATAAGAAGATATTCTCTAAAGTTTTATAAAGCTCTCTCAGTGTCTAGCCATGAAAACCGCTTTGTTCCTTGAGACCTTCATTTTTTTGTGATTTTCTAAACGACCGCTCACCTTAGGATCTCTTCCAACTTTTTCAAGAAGCGATATGACCGAGCGAATATGACATTCGTTGATCATGTTGAGAGCTTCTGGTGATTCAGTAAGCACGCAATATAAGACGTCCAGAATTCCTAAAAGAAGACTGTCTCGCTCGGTTTCCCATCGGAAACATCTGGGTATTTCTCTTCAATAAAGTTAAAAGTGAAATAAAAAAAAAACGAAGAAAGCCGATTTATAAGAGAAGAAAACTTAAAGCTAGTAATGTATGCTTTCCGTGGGGCCTATCGCAACTGTTGCAAGCGTAGGCTACCTGTGCACACGTGAGAAATAGGAGGTTAAACCACAGGAAGCATTCATTGTTTCTAGCCCAAGAAGTAGATAATTCAAGGGCTTCTAATGTCTGTTGCACCAAATTGATTCGGACAGGTCGTGTGTTCTGCTGAAACTCAGTTATCGAATGACGAGGAAGAGTAGCTCTCAGAAAAGAAGCCCCAATCAACTCCCATACAATCCAATATGCGAAATGTGGATATATATGGCCCAAACGATAACAAGCTGTGACTACCTTTCTTCTAAAACCATAAAAATAAGGATCTTTACACGGGAAGCGCAACGTAATTTGAGTTGCTCTATTAAGTAAAATCAATCTTAAAGTTCTAGTGTGCCACCAGGACCAACAAACGTTTTACTGGCAGTCGTTTAAGTTTTTCTGTGACTAATATTGAGACGGATAATTCAAACACGTGGCGAAAAATTCGGACATAAAAATGATCAGTTATGAGTATATTTTCACTAGAAATGCTCACCTATCACCTAAGATTCGGTTGCTAAAACGATTTTAAAATGCCTTAACACTTACACCATTCCGGTAATGGCGTTGCCGCAAAATTACCGTATTACGTATGCCGACTTAGGCGTCTACATAGTGAATAAATCCCCAAAATCGTTCACCTTCAGCCGATTGTGGATTACTAAGTCGCCCGAACAACCAGTCAAGACGTTGAGCAGCAGCGAATTGAGCACAGTTGTAGTGATTTCCTTTGATCATTGCTGCCACCAGTAGATACAAATAGGTGGCGATCTCCTCCCACATCATCTAAAACAGTAACAGCAATGCTTTGAGTAAATCCCATGACAGACGCTCCATTAATCTCGGCATTGATCGAACAATTCTTCATATTTTTGTTGAGCAAACATGAGGTGTTACTTTGACCTTTCCAGGCTCTGAGGAAGGCGAAATCCGCCGAATCGTCAGCCTGCTCATGAATAAAGAAATAAAACAGCACCTCGTGTTTGCTCAACAAGAATATAAAGGATTGTGCAATGTTATGAATTATTTCAGATCATGGAAAATCACAAAATGCAGGAAGAACTCTACAAAACGGGTTAGCGTTCGTTTTCGCAAATTGAGAAAAATGCTGACATGTGTATCTTCGCCGATGATACCGGCAAAGTCCGGCAGCGCTTCCATTTGGGAGAATTTATCGATCGTGTCCAAGATCATGTTCAGTACACCTTCTTCTTGGAATAGGTCCTGTCTAGAACGCAGTGCTCGGAATCTATTCTGTTTCTCCTCGAAATCTGAAAAATATGAACGACTTCACCAAGTAATCGATACCTACATGCTATATGGAGCTCTATCCAAACTTTTATTGCGGAATACCTAGCAAGAAATAAAACTTAAGCTCCTATTTGACTCTTTCAAATTATGAAAAACTTAGGATTTCAAAAAAGAAGTGTTGAAAGTAGACTGAACAAAAATGTTCCTAAGACACGATAACATATGCTATCAAAGGTCTGCGACGCCAAGAAAAGACACTGTGGGAATGACAACAGAAGATTTGCTCCCATTTCCAAAAATCACAAAATGTTATTACTACTACGAACATCACGGGCAGCAAATCCGCTCCTGAAGCCATCATATTCAAATTTTAGCGCTAAATTCTAATAAATTTAACCGTAATAGCTTCAAGGTCCTAAATGTTAAAAAATTCGCCATATTCTTAACATACTGAAATAAATTAAAATATACACGTATGGCGACCGTACAGAGCATAAGAAGTCTCCCTAAAATTATAAGAGTTCAACTCCTTAAATAAGCAGAAAGAAATATTTCTCAATCATCTCACAAACCTTGGTCATCGGCAGGTTGTGAGAAATATTCGATAAGATCCTCCATCAACTTCAACACTTCGTTCAAATCAACTCGTCCCCAATCAGTAGACTGACTACCTTCATTTTGTAAGGCCTCGATGCCTCTGAAATTAATAGGCATCTCAAGTATGTTCACGTGACCAGCTGAGAAAGGAAAAATTTATATACCTTCTCTAAAAAATCTTTTCCAACGGTTCACCGCCTCATCGCGGCTAGGAGGTATTCCTGTTCAGCTAACAGTAAACCACTACCAGAAACCAATACTCTCCTGGTATAAAACTAGTAGCGTGGTGGTATATCTCCCTCTAATCCACAAGGGCGGCGACTGCACGGGGTGGTGACGAGCTGAGGAAAGCTTGTGCCAGGCTGACTTCGGGACTCCAGGGAACCACAATGGCTAAACCAGCAAAATTCCTGCGCTCGTACACTAGGCGCTCCCTTTTATGACATCGGGTGAAGACACAGCCAGTGAGAAACTATCAAATCTAGGACTGCGCAAGACGGCATTGAAACTGATAAAACGAGCACGCCGCCCACGACACGGAAGGAGAGTGCTTTTTGCTGTGCTCTTATAGAGCCAGAACAATCTTTTAGGACGCCGAGCTTTCCGCTCTCTTTGAAGCTGCTGATCACATCAAATTCCATGTGATCGCCCTATAAGGGGCGAAAAGCAGAAAGACCGACGTACGGCAATTAGATGGCGGAATCCCTGTCACTCGTTGAGGGAAATTTTCGTCACTAAGTGTAGGAGGCGTTGGCTTTGCCGTACACCCAACTATTCCCATCTAATCACCTCATAAGAAATCCTATCACTGCGCTTGGCCATTTTTAGTTCTCAACTTGCGTGTTAAAAAAAAAACAGAGTCATCAACTGCTATTCACCAACTTGTACAGATGACGAGAGCAAACTGGACGCGTTTTACAACCAGTTGGAAGAGCTAATCTTCAGCGAGATGTCATAAATTCGCCATTGAAGACATCATCACCAAATTAGGAACGGCCAACGAAAATGAGTACAGACAGTAAAAGGAAGTTCAGAATAAGAGAACGAAATGACGATGGAAACCGTCTTATATGACTCCTGACCGCAGCAGGTCTCTTCCTTGGAGCCAATTCTTCAAGAAAAAGAAAAAACGCCGGTGGACATAGGAGTCTCCCAACGCCACGACTCCTGAGGAGATCGATCATGTTTTCACAAACAGAAAATGGTGCCCTTTTCACTCGTCAGTGCTACTCGGATTCTGTACTCAGTCTGATGATTACCGCCTTCTCCATGCAAAGATTCGATTCAGCCATATGCTGGAAAAGAACTCTTGTCACCGCCCAAGAAAAACAAAAAAAAAATGAGTAAGAGGATATTCTCAACAAAACTCTCTCCTCATATGGCTAGTAGATAAACGAATACCCGACCGAGAACTACACGCTGATGGTCGAAGAACTTAAAACTTGTACCGAACACGTCTTATTTCTTCAAATAAGGAGTTCAGACCGCACCTCCATTACTACTAAGGAGCTCCTCGAAAAGAGAAGAACACTGAAGCTTGATCCTACTGCAACACAGTTAACACGGCCGGTAATAAATGCCCGCTACAGAAGATCTTTGCTGGAGGATTCTTTGCCGGTATAAGCAGAAAAAGTTATTAGAAGCAGGTCAAAAACGAGCAAGTCTGAATAAGTGCCGTCGGGATTTTTGTGACTGCAGTATTCCACTATCTGCCCTGATGAACGAAGATAGGACTATCGCACCATGATATTGGAATTGATAACCGAAAGGTTCTATGCCAGTCTTTCCCTCTCCACAATCCCAATCTTGGAGTACGAAATCCCTGCTAGTGAAAAACCGCCCGAGATTCCAGCATCCGAAGTGCGAGTTGCGATAGAAAGCATGAAAAAGGCACAGCTCCAAGATCCGATGTCATTACCGATTTCCTTAAAGCTAGTGGCCGCAAATTACGTGTACTTTTAGAAATTCGCATTACAACTTACCTTTAAAAATATTCCAGCACAGTGGAGGACCCTAGCGAGCGGTAATCCTACCTACAAAGGGTGACCAAAGGGATCTGCGGAACTATCGTTGTCCGAAATGTTTGTTGAGCACCCTCTTCAAACTTCACTAAAACTATCCTGTCGCGTCAATCGAAGATCTTGGATGAGATACAACTAGTTGAACAAGTAGGAATCCGACAAGGACTCTGCTGCACGCACCATATCCAAACCGTATCACGGCTCATAGAAGTCTGGTAAGAGTATCATCTGTCCTTTGTCCTCACCTATATCAACTACGAGAAAGCATTTGAGAGCACGAACACGAATGGAAGCATATCAACGCTTGTCGGCCGAGGGAGTAGACCCGTTCTACACACGAACTCTACCAGACTGTTATCGGAATTGCAACACAAATATACAGCTTTTTCATCAACTCCTCAGCATATTTGAAGAAAAAAGAGTTTGACAAGGCGACACAGTATCGTCGAAGCTGTGCACGGCCTACTGCAGTGCACAATGGAACCACTCGATTGTGAACAGAAGATCATTGCTTCGATGGAAAATTCCTATCAAATCCTCGCTTTGTCAATGATATCGTCGTAATTTCGAGGAGCACCAGTGAAGCAGAGACAATGCTCAGTGAACTCAACGAAATGGGAAAAAAGGTTGGACTGTTCATAAATACAATGAAAAGCCAGTTTGTTAAGAACCTATGGTGCGAATGTAAAAAAACCGAAACGAATGGATTTCTGATTAAAGACACCATACCGGACTTCTACCTTGAACGTTGAATGAAAGTGGAGAACAACATGAAGGAAGAATTGCACACAACAAGGAGAGAGATTTGGGCTGCATTCGGGCCTTTCAAAGAAGCCACCGACCAACTGATGAATACAAAACTCCACGCACACCTTTTCGATTCAACCATCCTCCCAGTACCGTGTTACGTAGCACAGACGTGAGCTGATACTTCAGCTACATCAAGAAATCTACGCACTTCTCACAGAACACTTGAACGGTGTCTTTAGAAATTAAACCGGCACTCACAACGTCTAGTCGTAATGCGCAGGTCAGATCCTCGAAACCAACCCCATCTTCGGGATCCAGGAGCATATACGTCAGTAGCGAAACAGATAGGCTGGTCCCACAATAAGAAGAAAAGATGACAGATAGACGAAAATAACAAGGGAGTGGATTCCAATGGAAGCGCCCTTTTGGAAGAACACCCAAACGATGGACGGACGTGCTTGTGGCTAACGTCAACCACCCGTTTCCAATCGTAGATGGCAATGATTTCAAGACTGCGATATGGGTCTCAAAGACTTCACCCTGTTCGAAGCAGATCACCACCACTGACGCGGATTTTGCGCCAGAGAAAAACGGATGGAAATTTTACTGGGGCCCGCAAAACTAGTGAAGACTGGTCATTCAAGTATTCGGGTATCCAAGTAAGTGAAAAAATTCAAAAATTGCAATAAAAAACTCACTTAAGAAAACGATTTAATACGCTTGAACATTTCCGAATAACCCGAGCCGATTTCGATTCTTCTTCAAGAGCCATGAAAAATGTATAACAGTCGTCCATATGCCCATCTTTCAACGCCACTGCTTTTTTTTCTTCTACCTGAACAATTGCTTTCTTTAGTGAATAATTTACACGCAGACCAATTCCGAAGTTTTTTCCCAATTATAATTCCAATTCTGCTCTCAACGGTTTACCACCTGATCGTGGCTGGGAGGTGTTCCTGGGTGTCGGGCTGCGATGTACAGCAGAGGATTCATCCTCCTGGGAGGGTTTTCCAAGCTGAGAAGGGGTCCGGCGTTTCCATCAGGAAGCCTAGCTAACAGCAAACCAAGACCAGGATCCAGCACTGCCCTGCTACCAAAGTTGCATGGTGGCAAATCTCCTTCTGATCCACAAAGGCTGCGACTGCCTGTGGTGGTGAAGACCTGGGCAGACTTTGGCCAGGCTGACCTCGGGATCCCAGGAAACCACGTGGAGATTATGCTGAGGCCCGCACAACTAGTGAGGACGGGCCATTCAAGTTTCAAATAAGTAAGTAATTCTAATTCTATCATCTATTTATATGACTTAATGGAATTTTCATGTTTTATTGCACGTCGAAGTGTTCATTCGACATTTCTCGCCCGTTTATTGAAAAACTGTATTAAAGAAACCAAAGTGTTTGGTGGAAATTGATGGTGGTAAGCCATTGAAGATTGATTGGTAAGCTGTTTGGTGGTAAGCGATTGAAGATTTCTTAAATTTTCAAGAAACACTTGGAAAGTAGAGGAGAACATATTCCTTTCCTCAGAATAGAAAAGTGAAGTGATGTAGAGCATTATTTAAAAACGCGCATTCTCTACAATTTCTTAAGAACTTCGTACTGTTAACGTTAGAAAATTTCGATTTTTCGAAGAAACCCACCTTTCCTAGGCCCTTTTTTGTCACTTCAGAGGTCTGGTAAGACATCCAGAGTTGTGTTTTGACATGCTGAATAAAGGCATTCGTCTCTCCATACTGTATTGTTGCGGTTCCCATACCTTCATCCTCTTTTTCGTCCAAAATTTGTTTTCTAGGATCCTAAATGAGCATGTGTCAATTTTCCTAAATCTGTACTTATTGTGAAAAAAGAGAGAAGGAAATATCAGAAGTTCGAAATTCCTATTAAAACTCGGATATTCGAAGTCGAATAAAATAAGATAAATAGTTTCTATGTTATCTCAGTGAAGTCATTATTCGACCATGTCGTTTATTTTATTAATCGAATGTCGAATATTCCATCATAATCGAGGTCGAATGCCGTCGCGTAGTGATCGAATAGAATCGAATAGTGAGTTATGGATAACCTTTTAAAAACATAAGGCTAATGAAAAAATAAATACTAAGGCAAGATCAATCGATCACTTCCAATTTTAACGATCACAAAGCTTAAGCCAATTTTTTCGTAGTCGAAAATCGTATCAAATAAGATTGCGACCTTTCTACGAGAGTTCCTTCGGATTCCGATTCATTTAATTAAATAAAAATATTAAGTCCCAGGAGCGAATTTCTATTAAACTAGGCAGTGGATTATAAATGCCTCGTTTTCTTTCTCAGCAAACACGAAGTTGTCAAGCAGCGTACGTTTACTTCCATACAATAACACACAAACAACACAACCGTAGCTGACGTTTCGACAGTATCGCCTTCTTCAGAGCCTGAAAGGGTACAGTAATACGCAACTAACTGGGTCAAACGCTTCGACAGCACAAACAGAAAGATGAAAATCTGAACGATAACTACAAGATCTACGGCTTCTCCAAAAACCCACCTTTTTCTATCTGCCTTCTATCGAGGAAGAACAGCAGCTCAGAGTCGCATATGGTTGACAACTGTACCACCCCACATCAACGATCGATCTCTTGGCATTCCTTCTTGCTACTCATTCCAGGATCTATGGCACTTATCCAAAAAACCTCAAGTTTTCGCGCTGGTGTTTTGGACTCCCGTGCAAGGATAGTGACTTTTACTTCAAAATCGTCTCCGCTATGCTTTTGTATCCTACGCGTCCTTAGTGGCGTGCCTTGTATTGCTTTCCGTTTGCCATCTAGGTGTTCTTTTATGCGGATACATAAAGGTCTGCCCATTTCGCCAATATATTCATCTCCGCAATTATTACAAGAGATCAGGCATATCGTACCTGAACTCATGCAGTCACCGTCCCTGCCAAAAGGACAGATTACGCAATTTTGTGCTTCACATAGATGGTCATATAGGCGGTTACGAACTAACTGACGACGAAAGAATCGGGTGGTTTTTAAACTATCGCTACCGATTCCTCTAGATATGCCCTTTTTAAGCAACGTTTTATCGCTACATCTATTTTATCGCTAATGAAAGGCAAGATAAACGGGATTTTGTTCCAACCAAACCCTTCGTTTTGGGGCATTGCCGTCCTTTTAAACTTATCTCGTGGGGTTACTATTTCGTACCTATTGAACATGGCTATTTGCCAAGCCAAGTCGCGCGATTCTTCCTTTAGTTCCCTACTTGTGCACACAGAGGTGGCTCTTCGAAACATGTTTCTCACAAGCGCCCTCTTTGTGTGTGAAGGGTGGGAAGAAAGGAAATGAGCCAGGATGTTTTTGCTGCTTTGTTTTCGGTACCAGTCTGTCAAGTAACTGCTACTTGATAGGTTTATTTGAACGTTTAGAAACAGACGCCAGTTTTCTTTCGGTTTCTGCCGGGTGAACTTAATGTACTCAGACTGCTCGTTCAATAGTTCAAAGCATTTGTCCATCTCCTCCTGCACAGAGAATGGGGGTCAACAATCATCTACATATCTGCAGTAGAGCAGTGGCCGGAGACGGAGAACAGCGGCTTCTATCTTGGGCACAAACACAATGATAAGGCTTGGTGCCAGTCGTGTCCCATTTCCCAGACCATCTGAAAGTCGAGCAGCAATCGAGAACAAAATCCTACAATGAATATCAGAGAGGAATGCCCCGAGATCACACGTGATCTCGCCCCGTACCTCCGTAACGATCGTTGATGTGGAGTGGTGCAGTCGTCAACCATATACGACTCTGAGTAGCTGTTCTTCCTCGATGGAAGACAGGTGAAAAAGCGGTAGGTTTTCCGAGAAACCGTAGATCTTGTAATTATCGTTCAGATTTTCATCTTTCTGTTTGTGCTGTTGAAGCGTTTGACCTAGTAAGTTGCGCATTAGTGTACCCTTCCAGGCTCTGAAGAAGGCGATTCTGCCGAAACGTCAGCTATTGTTGTGTTGTATGTGTGTTACTGTATGAAATTGAACATACGCTGCTTAACAACCTCGCGATTGCTGAGAAAGAAAACGACGAAAATATTAGTGCGCCAAAATTACGAGAAAATATTAAAATATGGAAAAGTCCGAACAAAAAAATTCAGAGAGTAAAACGTCGTACTTGACGAATGAGAAATAAAATCCGTCATCTACTACTGTCACCTGTCTATTCGACTAATATTATTAACCAGATTTTTACCTGAACATTTATTTTACTAACCATAACCGACTATTCAACAAGAAATGAATGGTTTTTGAACTAAGGAGAAATGAAAGAGAAAAAACTTAAAAAGTAAACCAGTCACTTCTTTTTCGAAATTCATCTGCAAAATATTAAGAGATTTTTTACTTACCTTATTCTGACACATCACAAAAGCAGTGAGATCAAAATCCGCTTTGTCTTTATGGTAAAGCTGAACGGCATTGTCAAGCACACCCAGATATCTAAATAAAAATCCATTAGAAATTACATTAAAAATTTCTGACACTGATTTATTACTAAGCTTTAGATGATGACAATGATAGCAATTAGTAAGGCCCATAAACTTAGGAACCAAAACGAAAGAAATCCCCAGTTCCAAATCGACCATGTCCAGTCATAATTTCACATCCCACATACAGGAATAGGCTAATCGAATCCTAGTGTTATTCTACACTGTTCACTTCCAACATTTCAGGTATCGATCGACATACGATCGATCACTGGCTACTAGTCGTGCTAAATGGTGTGTCGTATTATTAATTCTCACGAAGGAGTTTAAGACTGATCGAGATTGATCATTAGTGTTTCCTAGGAGTAGCATATGAAGTCTACCATCCAATTAGCTAGACACATTTGGAGTGAAAATTGACTTAGGCGCCGACTTTGATGTAGAAGCTCAGTAATTTTCACCAGAAAGATACGCCTCATTCATTACTTCTCTTAAATGGTAAGAATAAAGGATAGTGCTCTCGGCGTTGACCACTCCCTGAGGGATGCACCATGCATTCGACTTCATTATTCATCGTTTGGAGGTGATTTAATGCATATCTGGCCTATACATTAACTCATGGTGGACTACCGATGTATCGAGTCAAAGCTGCTATCCTCCCAGAAAGGTCTGGCACCAATTTGCCGACCCCGGAGAGACGGAAGGCTTGGTAAGCCCGGGCGTAGGATCAATCGCACGTGTTCTGCAGCGTGTCTCCGACCATTGCGCCACATGCGTCCCCATTACTTCTCTTATTCGTCGTAATCAACGTTAAAATCTTATTATCTTATTATTTACAATCTCCAAACCCTACAAAACTACAATTCAACTCTTAGCCCATTTATTCTATTACCTAATTCCTGGCTTCACGCTAGAAATGAACTAGTATCACTTCATGCCGTTCCAGTTGCCTCGTTTATGAGGGCAAATCCAGTCGCGTTAGAATTAAAGATATAAATTCAGAAAGAGTTAGAACCAATGATGCTTTAACGCTCAAGTCCTAATTGGAAGACTGTGGGTAGAATACGCAGTATCTCGCTTTCATCGTTTCACCTCATTGTTAGACTCATTGGATTAGTTTATGGTCTTTGGGAGTTCTTAGGCATTCAGATGAGGCTACCTATAACATTTTTAAACCCTCACTCACCGCCCACTTGTAATGTGCTTAATTCTGAACAACTGCTCCCATCCGATTAGCGCACCATGCCATTTCATTCGAATCAACTCCATTCGCCACAGCGATCGAGCCTGTGTGACTGCTTGACCGCCTTCGTAGATCACCATACTAAATTTGTAAAATAGTAGTGATATTTATAATGTTAACTCTTTGTTCATTTCCTATTACAATTTTTCACAGAAAACTATTATGCGTGATAAAACCACAATGATGCTGAGATATTTTCAAAACTCCGGACCGCCGCTGTCTGCGGTGGGGAACGGACGCGCCATTATGCTTTCCGGGGGCTAACGCCTTCACCACCACACCATGCGGGTCCTTCGTTTCAGCTATCTCTAAGCAATGATGTTGATGTAACATATACATTAATATATGTATTCTACATAGACTGGTTATGCACTATCTTATTGTTATATTATACACTACTACATAATAATATATACACGACATACATATTATGTATTACTTTTATATATCACATATAATATATTCTACATACATTATACACTATTATATACCATTATTTAATACATACATAGTAGATAATAAAGTATGAATCTCTCCGCGTTTATCAGTCCCTAGGGGATGCGCCATGCATTCGACTTCATTAAGCTCCGTTGGAGGTGATTGAATGCAAATCTGGCCTTTAAAATGATTCGCAGTGGCCTAACGATGTCTCGACCCAGTGCTGTTATCCTCTCAGCTAAGTGTGGTGCCGACTTACCAACCGCGAAAGGATAGAGGGCCCGGGTCGTGGGATCGATCCCATGTGTATTGCAGGGCGCCTCTAACCATTCCACTATGCGAACCCCTTACGTTGTTCTCCTATTGATCGAATACATCCTTTTATCAGTTACTGATTGGACTAATCATAAGAGTACAGCCGCGTAGAGTGTGTCGAATAATGTTGTTTAACAAATGTCCTCCATATCTAGAACTAATCCTCATGAAATTGCGGGGTCAGTGATTTGTACCTTAGCTCCAGTTTAACTGGTTTCACGCCGAATTGTACTCCCCAGATCAATCCTGTTGATCGATGATTGCTGATAGCTCCTATAAGCCAATAACACGGCTGAGAGCCAGGCGAAACGAAGGACCCACATAGTGTGGTGGTGAACACATTAGTCCCGGAAGGGTCAAAGCGTATTCGGTCTCCACCACAGTCACTAGAGGTCCGGAGGTTTGCAAATATCTCACCAACATTGTGGTTATACTTCACGTAATACTCTGCCATTAAAAATAGTAGGCAGTAAATAAAAACCGACAACATAAGCAAACAGTTGAAAATCCCCTATAAGTCCAAAAAATCGGAAAACTAAAAAAACCCTCAGACGTTTCTTGAACTTCGCCACGACGAATTTCCTCATTCATTTAAAATCTCAGGTCTCCTTGCAATCCTTAAACGTTCAAACCCTTTCGCAAAATTGTAAGACTTCGGTAATTTTCCACCGCTAATTTCTTACAAAAAAAAAACATGGAAGTGTTAAGGAATGAAAAATGAAAGCTCAGTGTTGAACTGCAAGCCATGGCTATAAGGAACAAAGCTGCTATAGCTTATAGTTACTATTTTTATTGATGTTGGCAAGTTGGAATTAAAATCGACTTAGCTTTAATTGGACTTCAGTTAAACTGGACTTAGATTAGACCTTTACTACAAATCCTAACTTTTTAGAATCTAAACGGTGTTGGTAGGGAAGGGATCAAAGCATGATAGGCTCCGATCATACATTTGAATGTTGAAGCTGAAAACTTCTACATTGGCAAGTATAATAGGTCCTAGAAACACGTATCAAGCTAAATATCTAAGTTACAACAAGAAGGATATGAAAAATTAGTTTACTTGTGCTGTGGATGTTCGCTCCAATTTTCCGGAATCGTTAAGCATTCGTCATTACCATGAAACAGCCGCATCACATCGTTACCAAATACGTAACCTTAACAATTTTTCTGTTAGTAAGACTTCTTTTAGGTGATCATCGTCTTCTTAAGAAGCTTCGTTTTCAGTAGACTAGTTAGAATAACGTTTTGGACCTTTGGAGATAACTCCATTATTTTGTGGCCAAATGAACAACACTATTCTTAGAAGTTTTTTTTCTAACGTCGAAAAATCCTTCTTTCTCAAAAATTCGCAGAACTACTGTAATTGTTCGCTCCAGAAACATTAGATGAAAGGTCCTCTCACAGGAAATATGACGATTCCCATGTATATCGAGCGAATAGAACACATATTAGAGCAGCTATGACACGGATCGATAGTCAAGAACTGACGGTCTACTGATAAGTTAATGTTTTCTTTTCAAGCAGACACGAGGTAAATCCTAAGGTTGACTTTTCCTTCTTAAACAAATACAAGGTTGTTACTACAGCATTTATTAATACACAATAGCCGACATATAGACATACATGTTTTTCGCTCTTCGTGTTGCATAAGGAACTCGCGGACGGTTTCTATTGCGGAGTCAATCAACACGTAAATGCAAACGGTGGTATTGTCATAAGACTCCATCATATTTACGCCGCTAGGACGGTCTTACATGAGTTTGAGCGCGTTGTACCTAATCAAAACGTGTAGGAACAAATTCGTTGGCGAAACGGGCAAACCACTCCGCTCCCGTGTAAAGGAACATCTAGTCGATTACTTTAAAGTGAAACCAAATACTTCACTAGGTGCATATGTAACGCAGAGAAACAACAGGAAAGGTTTTGAAGAACAAGTCCTTATCTAACAAGTATCTTATCTACGAATCCAAAAGATCAGCGCATAAAACTCTTGAAACGATTTGGATAAATTCAAAAAAATCCAAAAATGAACCGCAGGGAAGATTGCCACGGTGACCATGTGTGCGTGACCTCGTGCCACAGTGCGATTTTGTGACCCGAAGCTTGCATATTCTTCGCACATAGAGAGCTCTACGTGGCTCCTCTACACCAAATAACTGGAAGACTTACAAAGAACAATGTGGTGAGTAGTTAGAAGAATCCATTTGCTATGCAAATGACAATTTATATAGCAAGTTTTATTTGCTGAGGTTATGAAAGTGTTTAACTGAGCAGACTGCATTTCGCTTTGACCTCTCCAGAACTCAAAGAAGAATAAACCGCCAAAATTCCAGCTACTGTGGATAAATGATGTAGCGACAACCTCGTGTCTGCTCATAAAGAAAACAGTGAACCATTTATTGATCGATTCTGAGGTTAAGAGAAAGTCAGTCCTGATAATTACTACACGCTCTCTGGATAACCGTTCATATTAAGATAAACATGTTTTATTACAAATCTCTAACACCACCTATAACACAAAAAAATCACGAATTAGTGACCTAAGGTCATTACGAAACTTTTAGTGAATGAGTTAATCCATGAAACCGAAGTGGGTTTTACCCTTCACGCATTCTCATTCCTGTACGAAACTTATATGTACTTTTTGCGTTTTTATTTTTCATTTTTTCCAGTCCTTTCTTAACATATTTTTATTTACCTTCCCGAATTTTGGGAACTATTTCACACTGAATATACCTTGACACTACGATTATTGATTGAAAGACAGAAAAGTCGGGAGATTTTAATGTAAAAAGAAACAATTCTTTCAGATGTGGAAAAAATTTACCCCGGATTTTGTAAACGACTTTGTTGACGCTCTGAATGGAGTTTTTTCTTCAGTACAGAAAAGAGTAGCTGAAACGAACCCATATTTCTAGTACGTACACTTCCCGAACTGACACTTTGAATATTCCAAAGTGTTTGATGGAAAGAGGCGATCACCATATATCCTTTACTGTGTGCCATGTGCTAAAAAATCACGATCAGAATTCCCTCAAAATTGTGACAGTTGTCCTAGCGACGACTGGGCAAATCTTCAAAAATGTGAAGCAGTGTTTGATTTCTCACAGAAGACAGAATATTCTTCTTTCTTTAAAAGTTCTTTGAGAACTATTTAAATGATTTAAAATCATAAAACAACGTAGCAAAAACGGGAAAGCTTTTCACTTTTCGTGCAGTAAGGCATTTCTTCCCACAATTCCTTCCTAACAAACGAAAAACCTGTGGAGAGAAAAAAACCGAAGAAAAGTTCCTAGCACTCACCAAGTAACGTTCAGTAGCAACGCTAACCAGTATCACATCATCACCCACTCGAACTTTCTCGCCTTCAGAGCGTTGCTTTGAAGCCGGATGAATCGTCCACCAACAAGCTTCACCTACAAGAACACTAACATCATAGCTTCATATTTTATTAAACAGAAAATCCTCTGTAAAAGGAATCATTTAAAGCATTTGTCTTCCTGAAAGTTTAAGAAGACATGGTAACCAGAAAACGACGAGACATTTACATCGTACTTATTTGTATAATACCGTAATATCGTAATTACTTATCCGTGCAGGACCAGCTGACTCAAAGGTGGACTATTTTGCAAGAGTTCTGAAACGTTCTATTTTTCTTCTTTTCTACTTCTGAACACCACTAACCTGTGTTCGTTTCCTGTACACCGACATCGAATGCTAATTTGTCATTGGATGAGCAGGATGAAAGACACGCAAGGTACTAAAAAAAAATTCAAAATAAGAGTATTTTGCACAATAATAAAGACAATAGTAATAACTTCACAAATTTGACACCGTGGAAAAAAGTACTGATACCTATTCTACTAATCCTATTATGATTAAAGTCATCTACCTCCTTACTAAGAATAGAACATATTTACGTTCCTGCTGAAAAAACAGAAAAATAACTCAATTCGGGAAGTAAGTAAATTTCAGTCCGATTTCTGCACTCAAAGAGTTATTTACATTTATGGAACCTGTGAAAGAATAATGCTGAGAATCTTATTTTGCACCTTAATTGGGAAGAAGGCAAACTTCGACCAATTTTTTTTAAGGGGAGCCCAAAAATTAGCCTTATAGATAGCTTATGTACAAAAGAAAAACAATAGGTCGTAAACAATGGTTGGTTTTAGAACTCTCATGATGAAAATGACAGCTCTGAACGATGAACATGTTCACTGCGGAGTATACGATCATGATTCAAGAGCTTCCCAGAAAAAATCCACAGTAGATAAAACGAAAATTTTGAAACGCCCCAGCAGAATTTAAAAGTTTAAAGGGAACATGAATGTGTCATTTTCTTGTTCAGCAATCGCGAGGTTTTTAAACAACATACATTTACTTCCATAGAGAAACACAATACAATACAACGCTAGCTGACGTTTCGGCGGTATCGCCTTCTTCAGAGCCGCTTTTTCGTGACTTCCAATGAGGAAGTTTAGAACAGCTGATTATAGTCGCATGTGGTTGACGTCTGCACCATCCCACATCAAAAATCGATGCGAACATACGGGATCACAGCGAGTCCAAAACACCAGCGTGAAAACTCTTTGAGGCTTTTTGGATAAATGCCAGAAACCTACAATGAATAGCAGGGATGAATGCCCGGAGGTCATACGCGACCTGATCCCGTACGTTCGCAACGATTTTTGATGTGGGATGGCGCAGTCGTCAACCACATGCGACTATAATCAGCTGTTCTAAACTTCCTCATTGGAAGTCACGAAAAAAACGGTGGGTTTTTTCGAGAAGTTGTTGATCATGTAATTACCAAAGTTCATTTTTATAAGTGTTATTGAAGCGTTTGGCCTAGTAGATTGTATTTCAGTATGCCCTTCCAGGCTCTGAAGAAGGCGATACTGCCGGAACGTCAGCCAGTGTTGTATTGTATTGTGTTTTTCTATGGAAGTAAATGTATGCTGTTTAAAAACCTCGCGATTGCTGAACAAGAAAACGACACATTCATATTCCAATGCCGAGGTTAATAGAAAGTCGATCCTGGGAACTTAAAGGGAACCTTTGAAAAATTGCCAGCTTATGTGAAATCTGTCCCATGGTATTTGGTCATCATACGTTAAACCCACAGCTCAGAAACTACCGTAGTCGATAATAATTTAAAGGCGAACAAGTCCATAGAGAGAAAAACCAATAGAATTTTTCTATGTTCCCTTTCTTATTTATCTTACCTCTGCATCTAAAGTTATAGTTTTACTTAGAATACAACGTTCGCTTTTGAAAAAGCAGCAAAAACATTTTTGACTACTTTTTTCAGACCAAACGATCGAAAGGTTTCATAAATGAGATGTTTAAGCTCGTGACCATTCATGTTGAGAAATGTATCAATAAAAGTTGTCCTTACTACGATCAATAAAGTTAATTTTAGAACATTTTTAGAGCTTTTGGAGATGTTACATACTTATTAGCCATTTCGAGGTAAACAATGATGTCCACTGTACCAATAAATCTCGGAGATTAGGATGTTTATTACTGTTTTGAGATAAGTTGCTATTAATTAGAAGCTCTGAAGATATGTGCAGTACACTGGTTAGAGATGCCTTGCAATGCACATTGGATCGATGGCTAGTTCAACACGGCGTCGAGGCTCATCACGCCTTCCATCCGCGGTCGGCATATTGGCACCATTCTTGTGTGGGACGATAAAACCACAGATTTGATACATCAGTAGTTGACTGCAAGTCATTTTCTGGAAAACTGCATAGGCCAAGTGTACAGTCAATCCTTTCTGCGATACTGAGATGAGTTCAGTGCATGGCGCATCCCCTGAGATTGATCAACCCCGAACGCCTTCTTGCTTGCCCTTTATTGATGCCGTAACAGCTACTAGGAACGAGCAGATGATCACGGCGGCAACGGAAATTGTGGAACAGTTCCGGTATGTCGCAGATAAAAAGACCAAATGTCGAATCTATAAGTGGCTAGCTTGCACTTTTATGTTGCCACCTTGTCCCTCGAGTATTGTTTGATTAGCAATCTTGAAAAATTCAGACGAAAACTTCTTCAAGAGCGGTTGAAGATGCTACAAACGTAATATAATAGAATCTCCCACCATTTCACTCTGCACGTGTTTTAGCTGAACGGCATGACCGTAAAGTAACGTTTTATGACCGCCAGCACCAGAAGTGGACTTCTGAAAGGATCTTTGTATGTCTGTGCTCACTTTCAAGAAGAGAATTCTAAAGAGGATATAGTTTTTCTACTTAGCAGATAACAGTATGTATTCTGCAAAAAAAGAAACCCGTAAGAAACTGTTAAACGAAGAAGCAAAAGGCTCAGCACATGTTCTGAATCGGCCGACATCATCTCCTGTAAAGCTCTCATCGATAGTGCATTGTCGATGTAAAGCATACACATTGCTATATCTGGTGGAGTATCCTAAAATGACGAATTTTTCGTTTAGAACTACGTTAACAAAATAAGGACACGAGACTGAAGAAAAATCAGTGAAAAACATAACAAGATAGAGTGGTGAATTTTTCGATAAAATAATAGAATTAGTGATAATGTTGCATCTTTTAGTTCCTATGTATTCTTTCTCTTTTCATGGCGGGGTACCATGAGAAATGGAATGACACGAGTGCCAAGATGTGAGCAAACCTTGGCTCCTCAGTTGCTCTTCGAACCTGCGATTACCGTTTCGGGGGGCTCACGTGTTACTCACTGTACCATCCAAGGCCTTGCTTTGGCTTTCTCTCAGTCAGTTTTTTACCCTAATAATGCTCTCAGCAATTATTTGCCAAGGGAATAATCCGGGGACCACAAATTGGCACTGAACCTAGTTAAGCTGAAGCTGCAGTCGAAACCACAATGTCTTAACTTCTATTTACTGCCTGATTTTTTCTTCATGGCAGGGTACGATGTGAAATACAACCGCTAGGACGTAGTATTCTTTATTATAGAACCGCTAGGACGTACTTTTGCAGATAAGATGACACGAACACATCCTTACTTTTTCGAATTACTGATTCAAACGACAATGAATCTTTAAGGATGGGATAGGGAAAAGAATTTTCCGGAAAAAATTATTCTATAGTTGAATTCATACAGATTAGTTTCTATGTCCGATTTGAAGTGCGAAAAAAATCTAGATGTATTTCGGTGGCTATAAAGGAGGCTTCCCTTAAGTTAAAGGGGTTCAACTGAAATTAAGAATAGTACCTCAGCAAATCTCTATTCGTTCCTTGAAGCTTAAATTAAAAAGCAGTTCGCACGAAAATCGAACCCTTTTCCTACAATCCAATCAGCACTTTAACTTTCTTTTAAACGCTTTCCAAAGTCAAAGCTCGTTAAGCTTCATTTATGGAGAAAACGACGAGATAAAAGCCGCATATACTTCCATGCAAAGAACTGCTTAAGTAAGGATATAAGAAAATCCGCTATTTGTTGAACAATCAACTTAATTTAAATACGAATGAAAGGATGGTAATAAGAGAAGAAGTTCTGGTTCACCCTGTCGGACACATTTTCCAGTGTACACATTCGATTACCGAATCCTTCGGTACAAAGACAAACTCGTTCGGAACCAAGTACACCATCACGGTTGTGCGAGGCGACACATGACAAACAGACAATGTCACCCTGAAAACGAAGTAAGAATGAAAATGCTTCCACCGGGTAATTTTCTCTCCTCTTCTCCTCCCTTCTTTTCCTACCAAAACCTTCTCCACTATCAATTGTATCGCTATATAACATTAACTTCGAGACTGGATATCGAGACAATTTGTACGCCTTTTTTATGTGACATTTTTTTGTACTCGAAGTAGTCCCATATTTAAAATGATCCGATTCGAAACCTTAAATAGGTAGAGAATCTCATACAATAGGAAAAGGTTAGTAAACCATTTAAAAGTTTTCCCATTATCTAAAGTACTCTTAACTGGTACAGTTTATATGAGTTTAACACAAAGCATTTTCTTTCTTGCTTATTTAGAAATGGAACAAAATGACCGTGAAAAAAGAAACAAACAGAGAAGGAAAAGAAAAAACCAATAAGGTTTGCCTCAGAAATTGCCTTCAAACCTTCAGCTATCACAGCTTCATGAAAAAGGATAGTGTTTTATCGTTTCTATACCACAGTGTTTCTCACAGAGAGCGGGTAGCACAGTCGTGGTGATGCCGATCATCACGAGCAACCGTGCTGGTTCGACTGTGTATCACCTTCACCAAGTGTCTCATTCCTCCGGACTAGAGAAATTGGTATCGCATTTGACTGGGAAAGGTTCACTCTCAGTAATCCAAGTGAGAACGATCAGCGCAGTCATGATGAGAGGAAAAAACCTCAAGCAGCTTACGAAGCCACACGTAAAAAGTTGGAAGACCTTCGTGGATGATGGATGCGAGGAAATGAATCGAATGTCAGAAGTGCTCGGATCACCATAGAAAGTGTGGAAAACAGCTAGTGTAAAAAAAAAGTACTTCCCACTTGATGATAATAGATGCCTTTCTGTTCTTGCTATCTTTGTAAAACAGCACACAAAAGTAGCTCCCCAGACTTTATACTGGGACATGCATATACCTATGGGCGGCATCTTGGACTCTCCTTGTGTTCAAAACATATGGCATCGATTTGCTGATGTCGAGCTGAGACTTCACCGGTATTTTTCCTAATCACACCGAGTCATGTGTAGAATTACATGCAAAGGATATCCACTTATATATATATATATATATATATATATATATATGAGTAATAGTATAATACTTCTATATTTACAGATGATCTCCTACCTTGTTCACGTAGTGATGGTCCTCATGAAGTTCAGCAACGGAATCATAGTCCATTTATCTTCTAACGAGAAGAAAAGTGCGTGTATATGCTGAATGTGTTCTCCTAGTAGAAAACGATCAGCTTGTTAGAGTAGAAGCATCACTATGCTGTCAATGATTAGTAAAAGCCGAAGATATGGTAGAATTTATGAATGTTATCGTACTGATAGGCTATCACCGTTAAACCCTCACGTGGAACCAATGGCATTTAACAGATTGGATATAACCAGCTATCAACAACGCTTAAAATTGAATAGACGCTTTTGTGGAGATAAACTAAATGAACAATTAAACAATTAGGAAGGAAAACGGTGAGAGATTGATATGAAGAAGAAGAGAATGAAGAGGAAAGGAAGCAAATAATGCGTTCCGTATTGCTTTTTTGTGGAGCACTTTTTCCTCCATTTTACAGAAGGCTTGCTTTGTACTAGTATTGAATATTTTGTTATAAGCCGTTGATTTAGTTACAGCTGACCATAGGCTATCCATAATGTTTATATTATTTACATTTTCACCAAAATGTCATTCTTTCGACAGTAGCATAGTTCACTGAAGAGAACGCTGTTGAAAATCAAAGTAATGGAAACGAATAGATTGCAGCAGCGTCAATTTCATACGCAATTCGCTTGAGGGTCGTCTACCGATCAGCAATACATAGATGTGAAGTTTATGTCAAGAGAGGAGTTGACGACAGATGGACACGAAGAACAATAGAATGGGACCCTAAGAGGAAGCAGTCATCCTTTAAGACAACCATCTACAAGACGAGTGGGCGTACTAATGGCCCACTGCGACTACCCGTATTCCCAGCTGGAAACAATTTATGGATGCCGGAATGAAACTCACACACGACGTAGTAGTTATTTGACCCATGAACGGCAATCGCTAGAATGAAAAACGAATGTGAAGTATACTGGGAACAGTACTACTGATGAAGGCGTATCGTTCAATTACTCAAATAAGTACATCCAGCAGTTCGAGAATTATGAAAACAAAACAAAGTTGTGAAGTGGTACGAATCATCTATATCATCTGTCATTTTATTCACCATCGAATGATTCGTGCGAGCAGCAACAAAGTTTCTATTCGTCATGATACAGACTCGTAGAATACCAATGGGTTTCGCTACATGTACAGACAAGGAGAGTATCACATTTTTCGCAGTAGAACCTTTATTTCTGCTGTTTTAATTTGCGAGAGTGTCAATAGGCATCATGCCGAGCTCAGTTGTGTAACCTGGTTATCATCCCAGAGAACTTAATCTTGGATTCTAATCACGTTTATTTGTTGAATTCAAGTCGGCCCTCAACCGAATTCTACGCATACAGAATGACCAAAAATCATGCGTACCACTAAACTCTACGTTTTTGTTTTATCCACTATTTCTGACGCTCTTTACCTCTTAAGATTTAC
Source organism: Angiostrongylus costaricensis (assembly GCA_900624975.1). Taxonomy (NCBI): domain Eukaryota; kingdom Metazoa; phylum Nematoda; class Chromadorea; order Rhabditida; family Metastrongylidae; genus Angiostrongylus; species Angiostrongylus costaricensis. The sequence goes on from UYYA01000061.1 coordinate 101,943, forward strand.
TATTTCTGTAACCTAAAAATAACGCGAACAACAGGATCTACGCAAGCTGGTTCGAAACAGCGTCCTTTCATTATTAAAACAGCTTGCATTAAACTGCTTCCATGGGTATTCCATACAGTTGCTATCAATTTCTGACCATACTGAGTGTGTTCGAGGTGCAGATGGTGTGTTAAAAAAGAGGTCCAATCAGTCTTGGTATTTCGATTCACATTCAGCTAGGCTATCATCGCTTTATTCCAAAAGTTGTGCCCAATTCACCGTTCATCTACCTTCAAGGTTATAGACTCATGGTACTTTTACTTTCAATAACACTCTGCTTTCCTGATGAGTAACACAGCATGTGAACAGTGAACAGCATGGCTTATTGAATGCAATACTGGACGACGTTTCGGCAGTTTAGTGTTCTTCAGAGCATGGAAGAGCCACGTTTGCACGCAATCCACTCAGTCATACACCATTACAACCTCAACAAGCAAAACTTAATACCTAAATGACTACTCGCATAGTGAAGAGCTTCTCTTAAGGGTGCGCACAGGGTCCATTGACATAAGGAGAAGATTTTGAAGTAGAAGTCACAATCCTTGCACGGATATCTGAAACTTTGGCGCGTAAAATTCTTGAAGGGTTCTGGTTAGCCTTCATAAATCCAAGAGTGAACCACAACGAAGGAGTGTCTTTTGATCACGCGTGATCTCGCGCCATATCTCGGGTCGATTTTTTGATCCAAGTCAGGCGCATTTCTCACCCATATAAGACTTTGTCGGCTAGTCTCCTTCCAAATAACGAAAGCACTTATAAACAATGAAAAGATGAGTGTTTAATAGAAGCTGTTCACTATGTGAGTAAATAGTTATGCACTGATTTTTGTCTGCTAAGACGATGATAGTGTTTGACTGAGTGGATTGTTTGTCCATATGACTCTTGCTGGTTCCCAAGAAGGCAAAGTCGCCGAAACGATAACCATTATCATACTGAATAGATTTTGCTGGTAACACGCTAGTGTTTGGGCATCTTGCATTACTGATCAATGCCTAGCTTAGGAGAAAATAGTTCCTGGGCGCTCTTCTTGTCAAATTAGGATTTAGTCGACGTTTTTGTTGATTGTTATTGACGAAACTAAAGGAGCTTTCTTATTTGTATTGATCGTCCTCCAGACCATCACTCATTTGGAAACTATTAACATAATGAAAATTCTTCTTCATTTGGATTGTTTTGGCATCGAAATAACACCAAGTGATCGTTCTAAGAATGGTGAACCCACATCAACTTTAAAAATCACATCCGACTATAAGACACTCTTTCCATTCGGCGCTCACTGAAGATATATTTCAGCAACTCATTTGCATTTTTCAATCGATTCGCCTTAACATCATACGTTAACTGGTGTTCGTTGTGCAAACGGTAGCTTTTGAGTCAAAGTCACTCTTTGACGACTGGCTAAACAGGTAAAGGAACCCTTCCAGAACTACCCACTAAAGCTGACTCTGCTGTTTCTGCTGATACTGCTTTTTATAATTATACGGATTTCTCTGGCGTCAACGCGTAAGAGGGTTCAGATCTCCTCTTCACATAAACATTCAAGCTTCCATGCAATGATTGCGGCAGAGTTAGTTTTACGTAGGTCGAAAAATAGGTTAACGATGAAGATGCGACTCTATTGGTTCTGCACAAGAAGTTAATTAAATGACAGAAAAATGAGAGTTAAAAAGGAATGAAGATCAAGACTCAAGTCAAATGCGAATGCGGAGAGGAAATTTAGAAGCATGCAAATGAGATGCTTATGTTTTTCGACCACAATGCTCATCCCATCTGATTAGATTCATTAGTCATAAACGCAAGCCAAATGGCGAATTTCTTCATTAATATTACCATGTGTACACGAAAAGTGTGTAATAATTCAGTATAGCGTAGAGGAGAAGTACATCTACCGAATCAGACTGCATCAGGCTATCCGATTGCTTTTGAGTCGCGTTTAACTTCCTATGTTAATTTGATGATACACCACCTAGTCTCAGACTAGGTAAAGTTTTCCACATTAGGTAGAGTCGTTGAAAAAGCTTTAAATGATTAGGGTACTTCGATATTCTTAGCGTTAGTTCCAACACAAAGATAATACAGCAAGGATAAAAAAGAGTTACTATTGTCAGAGCAAGAAGAGAAGAAATAATCCACAAAAACTACTGAAGTAAAAAACAATAACTACATTGCGCACTGGGAAAATAAGCAGTAAAAAAGATTTTAAGATGGATAGAATATAGATGAACGACAACGAACAAAGAATAAAACAAAGAAGAAGAAAACAAGAAGAAGGAGAAGAAATGAAGGAAGAGCATTGATATACTCCAGTGGATTCGACTCGATGCCACTAGAAAGACGCACATCGCAACAAAAACACCAGTGGACATCCGACTTGAAGGCTTTGAAGAATGCGATGACACTAAAGTCTTCGTCACAAAAAAAGTTTGCAATAAGCTCATGTGAGCTCAACAGTGGAAGATGAGAAAAACGGCAAAAAGAACAGAAAAACAGGAAGAAGGGGAAGAATATCTCTTTGAATTCCCGTCTGGTCGACTCTATTCATAAAGCCCGCCATACGACAGTCGTAGTCAGTATCCATGGTTCTTTCGCACAGAGTTAGATAATGCAGAGAATATCGTACAAGTATTTACTTGAGCTAGCAAGTAAGTGTACTGGAGTCCAGATAAAAAGATATACAAAACTTCTGACAATCTACATAGAGACACGGATTTCTCATTCTAACACTGGAAGTCAGGGAAAAGAGATGTCTTCACAGAAGAAGTCCTATTAAATGTTCTTCGTTTAAAAAACGAAAAAAAACAACTACGAACGAATATGACGGAATAAAAAGGATTAAGTTCAGAAAAAGGAAAAAAAAAAGTGATGGAAAGCTTCACTTTCCCACTGGGTCCAAGCGATGAAAGAGGTTAGTTGCAGATTTCGTCGAGTAAACCTTGCCTTATATTTCCTTAGACGATTAAGCTGACACAAGGTTGTTATAAAAGTCTTATTTGTATAACGCTTCAGCTTTCTTCTCACATCCTTTATTGCTACTATTGTACATAATTATATACTTCAGACAAGTAAAAATCGATTCTCAAGAAAAGTTCTACCACAAAAGAACGGATGTCTGTTTCGATGAGGACTCTACGATTTTTTAATTATTTGTACTGAGCCGAAACCCAAAGACAAACATCAATCGGCCAGCGACATCTAGATCGATAGCCAGATAAAAGTCCATAGAAAATTCTTCAGCGTTTTGTTAGACATTACTTTCAAAATTACAATGATAATGGACGAAAAACACTAACTCAAGTCAGGATTTGGAAGCTTGAACATCATTAAAGGAGAAAGAAAGAGTTATTAACAAAGAAAAAGCCTTCAATTGGATTTTCGACTTCTGCTTTTAATAATTTCAGGTCGAAACGTCATTGAAATACAAAAAGAAAGGAAGAGTTGCTAACAAATAGAAAGTTTTATATGAAGAAATACTCGGCGGTAGACCAATTGTAATCACTTACTCGAAGTCTGTGAAGTAAAAAAGATTAAGCAGTACTTTTATGCTTGGATAATTCTCTTACGGATGGATGACAACAATTCTGGACATTTTAGCATTTGCATCACCTGTAGCACCATTAATCACTAAGTAACTCTTGTAAATATCAATAAGGGGTTATTTGTTAACACAGGAAATGAGAGCCGCCTAGAAGATACCCCGCTCTAGAGAGACACGAAGGCCATCACGCTTCTATCACGCTATACCTTTTCTGTACTATTTTTGACGATGAAACTAACCATGCGATAGTCACTGGACTCTATGATGGGATAGGATACGGGATAGGATATGACGGATTACTCTTGCTGGATTTCTGGTTATAAAATCTTGGCTTGGGTGCCTATACTGGTGTGATAGAGCTTCTCTGATTTACATCGCATCTCGAAATTCAGCAGAAAAAACTACCCAGGAACGACTAAGGCAGCAAATCATTAAGGCTACGGCAATTTTTAATCTCTTGTGAGAATTTCATCGTTATTCATTTGCATATCATTCAAATAGTGGATGCCATTCAAATGAGAAAAACGCGAAAAACAACGGAAATGAGTTTCTAGAATTCTCAAGCACAGATGAATTAAGTGGGTTTGGGCCATCTGAATTTCTAAGCCCCATTTTTAAATGACTTAACAAATCTAAACTCTCGTTGAAATCGAAGAAAAAGTTTACTTAACACCAAAAAACTGGTAAGAACCTTTTGTAAACGTTTGCACAAATAGGAATTGATAAGAAAGAGCTGGGATGATAGTTAAGAGCAGCGAGATGCAGACAGAGCAGAGCTGCTTAAGTGTTTGTCGATATTCTTGATGACGGTAAAATTGACTGAATGTCCAGACAAGCGACAGAGCTGAACGAAATCCGAACGGATGTGCTTTGCGTTCATAAATGTACTGTACGATCATGAACGACACATTGTGTAGTATAAATAGAAATAAAAATGTGTAGAGTTCCACTTCCACCAATTTATAAGGGATGCGTCATGCGTTTAACTGCATTCATTGCATCGCAGAGGGAACTAGATGCATATTTGTCCATATAATGACTATTGACGACACATCATTGTGTTATAATAGTGTATTCATCCTTCCATTTAGGTCCAGAGTCAAACTGCCAACCTCAGATGAACAAGAGGAGGTTTGGTTAGAACTAGGTAGAAAGTCGAGCGAACGACCATGTGTGCACTACAAGGCACTATCACAAATGAGCCACATGCGCACTCTTACATGGAAGCTTACCAGCAACAACGTGATATGGTGAAATTTCTTGATCAATAGGCAAAAACCCTTGCTGTGTTCAAAAAAAGACCAAAAATATTAGATGTGGATCAATTCCACATGCAAATGGACAGCTTACCTATTTTTCTCATACATTTAGAAAAGAGGAACAAAACGAATCTCTTCCTAAAAAAGAAACGCTGCATTCTTCTCCTTTCAATATTCACAATTTTTTTCTTTTCATACTTTAAAAAGCCATTTAAATTCAGTGTTAAAAAATATCAAATACAAACCAAATTGGGGAAAAGTGGAAAGCTAGACTAATGCAAGAGATTTCCTGACCTGAGTGGGTCTCGCTCGGCGAGCCCCAACACACGGGCCAGTCCCACTCGTAATAGCACGGTGGGTACCCTTTTTGGTCAATATGGCGTTTATTTGAAAATTTTATCGTCATTAATACTACAAATTTCACTGAATATAAGGCTACTATCCTCCCAACGGTTTACCGCCTCATCGTGGCTAGGAGGAATTCCTGGGTGTCGGACTGAAATGTACAACACAGGGATTCGTCTCTCCGGCAGGGTCTCCCAAGCTGAAAAGAAGTTTGGCGTTTCTATCAGGAAGCCCAGCTAAGAGTAAACCAGTACGTTGTGGCAAATCTCCCTCTGAGCCACAAAGGCCGGTGACTGGCTGTGGTGGTGACGACCTGGGGCAGACTTTGGCCAGGCTGACCTCGGGATTCCAGGGAACCACAATGGCTTAAGCAATAAATTTCCGAAAAATGGTGATTATGCTGGATCTCGCACAAGGAGTGAGGACGGGCCGCTCAAGTATCAAATATAAGGCTACTATTACATAAAATACGTTCAGTCTCTGAGGAAGAGGAAATCGCTAAAACGTTCGCCATCGAGCAACAAAACAACACCTTCAGCAACGATAACGACAACGGCAACTTATACTCACTTCGCATCAGCTCAAAAAGATCAATTTATAAGATCATATAAATAAATATATCTACTCTAAGACACTAATGAACGCTATATGTAAAAAAGTGAACTTCTACTCGAAACAAATCAAAACTATTAACTTAATGCTAACTTTTCAATAACTGCCTGCTATAATTTCTGATATATTGTCAGCTTCTAGTAAGGTATAACGGCCAGGTGACACAGTGGTTGTGAAGTGATGCCGCTCACTATGAGTGCTGTCCTTATTCGATTCCACCACAGGAATCCCTCCGGAGACCGAAGATTGGTATTAGACTCGCCTTGGACAAAGTCAGTCACTCTAATCTTCGCGGGAACGCTCTAGCACGGCTACTTCAGGACTCAAAGGACAATCGACTTGCTAGCAATCAGGAACATTCACAAACAAAACGGAAATGCGTAAGCAGCAGCCAAGCTAACACGCTAAAGTTCGAAGAATCTTGAAATACGCGAAAATTCTCTTTCTGGTGAGAAGAAGAAGATGAAGAAGAAGAAGAAGAAAGGGGAAAAAAGGAAGAAATATAGTAAAAGGATGACGATTATAATGAAAAAACTTGTGCCTGTGAAATTTGTAGTTATGTTACACAATATCTTAATGGTATAAAATATTCGAGGCAAAACTTACAGCTTAATATAACCAGTAATTTCTGGAGGACTTGCGATATCAAACCCTGTTACTTCAAACAGTTTTGTCAAACAATTTCATTCCAACTACTCTCGTTTCAGGATGGGTCAAGTAGTAGGGCTAATTCATCTCTGTGTGAATCTGGAACATTGCTGAATTCTATGATTGGCAATTGTAATTAAACTCGCAAGCCAAAATCTACAGCAATTTTAATATCTATATGAACTCTTTACGGCAAAATGTTATGTAAACAAATAGAGATCTGAGCTTATTATAGAGCTTAATATATATGGAATACATATTATGTACGTATCTTTATGTGTATTTGTATCTTCATTCATTTATACGACTAGATGAATAAAAAATGTAGGTATCTCAATGCGATACTTACTAACGTCTAACAAAGCTATCACTCATGTCCTAAACTCCGATACTTGCTTGGATACTTGGATACTTGGATAGCCCTCCCTTATTAGTTATGCGGGCTCCAGCAAAATTTCCATTTCTCAGTTTTGCTGATCCAGCTACTGTGGTTCTCTGGAGTCCAGAGGTCTGCCTAGATTAAAGTCTGCTCCACGACGTCACCACCACAAGCAGCCTCCGCAGTTGTGTATTGGAGAGAGATTTGGCGTCATGCGATTAGTTTGATAAGACCGTGTGCATCCTAGTATTGGTTTACTCTAAGCTGGGCTTCCTGATGGAAACGCCGGGTTCCTTCTTAGTTTGGGAAGTCCTGCTGGGAGGCTCTGATACTAAGAACTCTGATACAACACTATCGAATAGTTTTGCTCCTGACTGGTTTATATTTCTACAAAAAAAATTGGTTAATAATCTTTAAACGACTGCAGATAACATTAGATAAATTTCTAAAAAAGATCACGCTCAAAAACCGATAACTGCTACGATAAATAAAAGATAAACACTCAGCATTGATCAACTTAGGTGATCGAATGCATATCTGGCCTTTACAATGACTCGCAATGGCCTACCGTTGTATCGAGCCAGTGCTGCTATCCTCCCAGACAAATCTGGTACCAATTCTCCAACACTGGAGGGACGAAAGGCTTGGTGAGCCATGGGTACGAGATCGATCCCACGTGTGTGTTGCAGGGAGCCTCCAACCAGTGAGCCACACGTGCCCTACTGCTAACTACTACGACAAAGAGGCTCCTCGCACAACGACGCTACTCTTTATAGTCGGTTTGCAGAGATGCTTTTAATAACGGATGTAAGTACATAAAATTAGCCATAAAAACTCTCGCAACCGTTTGATCAAAGTCAGATACCCAAAAAAATAATCGATAAAATCGATGGGTCAAAGAAAATATTTTTGCTACTTCATAGACGATATGCTATAAAGGTTCGAAAACATCAGTTACTTTAAGCACAATGAGTTTTTACCCTATGCGTAGTCGGAAACACTATTCTTATCTTTTCAATAATTTTTAGGAACACAGGACTTCTTCCACGTGCTTTTTCTACGGGCTTAGAAAAACTCATTTATTATTTTGTCTAAATAATTTGTGGAATGGAAACGAACGGCTAGGATTTTCAGATAACAAAAAAGGAACTGACTCGCTTTAGTGAAATCTTAATATATCACTTTGAAACAATTTCCTTTTGCTCGAATTAAGACACTAATCTTCAAATTGAAACCTACGAGGTGTACAATTAGAGAAAAAATGTAAAAAAAAAACATAGATGGTAGAAAACCAAGAGACAACAACATATCATCTCAATTCCCTAACAGATTAATCAAATTCTGAGCCATATATGGCTCACATGCAATTTATTGTAGTTATTTGTAAACATACATTCTGTAGGCGCAGTAGTTGGAGGCGCCACAGCGACACACACACGTGGAATCGATCCTCGCGCACACTGCCCACCAAGCCTTCCATCCCTCCGGGGTGGGAAAATTGGTACCAGACTTGTCTGGGAGGATAACAGCACTGGCGCTAGGCCAGGGCGAGCCATTGTGAAGGCCAGACGTGCATTCAATCACCTCCAGCGATACTTAAAGAAGTCGAATTCATCGCGCATCCCATAGGGATTGATCATCGCCTAGAGCTTTTTAGATTTTATCTTCTGTAAGACCTTCTATCTAATGCAGTATTTACTCATAGTAAACGCAGTATTTACTTAACGTTTGATAACATCGTAAAGATGCAAAATGGGACGTCAACAAAAGTAACGTTTAATAAATCTCTTTGTTTGCTACCTATGCCTAAGAAGATCGGTTCTAAAATTTCACACGATTCCCTTCCAAAACTAAAACCTTTCACTAAAACTTAAAAAATGGCTTCAAATTTCCCTCATGCTCCTTAACTACGTACTTATTCCAAAACAAAAAAACAAAAATGCATCAAAATTGGTACTTATGTTGTTGCGGCTTGCAGAAAATTTTCAAGTGTTAAAGACTTGGATGGTGATTCGGTTTGTTAGATTCCAGACCATCGGTCGGACAAGTAATCTCAGGAATCGCTGCCGTTCCAGCAGAATCCCAGTTACGAGGTTACAAACTTCTCTCTTATTCAAAATGGTAGGCTAGTGAGCAAGGGCTATAAAACTCTACGATAGTTACTCACAATTCCTGTGATATATGTAACGCAGTGGTAAGAGGTGCATACAATACGCGCATGGTATCTGGTTCGATACAACATCCACTCAAACTAAGGGCTCCATCCATCCGTGGTCAGAAAATTGGCATTAGAATTGTTTGGATGACTAGAACTACTGAATAAATACATCATTGGGTATCCGTACTATCACTGAATAGATGGGATACGGGCTCAACTAGCACTACGATGCAATCATTATGACACTCAAATATTTGCAAAACTTAGACACCAGGCAAGACCAGATTCGAACCCACGATTAGCCTTCCTGGTGGTACACGTGTTGTCCACTGCACTAGCAATGATCTTACTCCGCCGTTTTCTCAGCCAGTTTTCAATCTCACGCTGCCCTCAGCAATCACCCGTTAACGGGAATTGTCTGGGAAGCAAAAATCGACAACAACGGGGAGCACTTTGAAGTATGTGTCACGATCCTAGCACGCGAATCAAGAACACAGGCGCGAAAAACTCTCGAGGCATTCTGGATTAACACCAGAAATCCAAAAATGAACCGCAGGGAAGAATGCCTCATTATTACGCGTGATATAGGGCAGTATATAAGATTGATATTCTGATGGAAGAGGCACATTATGCTTCCATGTGATTTCTGTGCGGTTGGTCTCTACGTGACATACTTAGTGGAAATCTCATAGAAAGCGGTGAGTGTGCAAAACTGTGTTCAATGTGATTGAAATCTTGGTTTAGAGTTTCTTTGTTTGGTTATGGAGGCGTCTGGCCGAGTAGATTGCTATCAACTTGACCTTTCCAGGCTCTGAGAAAGGCGAAATCCGCCGAAACGTCAGCTTATTCGTGAATGAAGAATAATAACACCTTGCGTTTGCTCAACAAAAATACGCAAAAATCAACGTTGGAATCAGGTAAGCTGAGGCTATAATCGAAATCACGAAGTGTGGCTATCTATTTACAATCTGTTATTTTTTCACGGTAGGGCATGGTGCAAATACAAATACTTGAACATTTGGATACTTGGATGGCCCGTAATCATTGGTTGTGCGGACCCCAGCGTATTCTCCATTGTTCGGAGCTTAGCTGGTTTAGCTATTGTGTTTCTCTGTAGTCCCGAGGTCAGCCTGGCCAAAGTCTGCCCCAGGTCGTCATCTCCACAAGGAGCCGATGCCCATGTGAATAAGAGAGAGATTTGCCACCAACTAGTGTGACATTAGGGCGGTGGTGAATCCTGGTATTGGCATACTCTTAGCTTGCCTATCTGATGGAAACGCATGACTCCTTAGCCTGAGAGACTCTGTTGTGGGGACGAATCCCCCGCTGTAGATCGCAGCCCGACACCCAAGAACACTTCCCAGCCATGATGAGGCAGAAATCCATTGGGAGGCAAACGCAAATACTATGATACCTTTCCGTGAAAAAATAATAGGCATAAATAAGTAACTGTACATTATAAATCTACGATGCTACGAATGAAATTGAATGAATGGTGGATCCTTAGAGAACGATCAACGCCAAATACCTCATAGTTTCGAGGAAAACCATGTCGACCAGCATACTGGACAACAATAAGAAGAAAGTAAAAGTAGTATTTGCATTTCCCTTCCAATGGTAAAAAAAACTATGGGCGCGTGTGGCGCAGTGGTCGGAGACGCCCTGCAACACGCACGTGGAATCGATCTCCGCATCCATGGCCCACCAAACCTTCCATCGCTCCGGGGTCGGCAAATTGGCATCAGACTTGTCTGGGAGGACAGCAGCACTTGCTCGATACATCGGTAGGCCGCCGCATTGTAAGGGCCAAATATGCATTCAATCACCTCCTGACGATGCTTAATGAAGTCGAATGCATGGCACATCCCTCAGGTATTGATCAACGCCAAGAGCTTTATCCTTTATCCTTTTAAGAAAAAAAATCCGTTAAGAAAGCCGTCAAGATCCAGTAGAACTCTTGCATGAATCGGTCAACCGCAACATGTAGCAGTTCCAGGACAATGGAACATGTGGAAGAAGTGCTGGGATCCGAAATACACATGAAGACTTAACACCCAAGTACCAAAGGAGGCACGTGAGGCACTATTCTATGTATTGTGTGATTTTTTCTACATTCACTTTGTAGGATTTGTAAGAGAAGCATACCTAAGTTGCATTCTTGCAAGTTTTTTTTATGCCACATTACCAGTTTAATACATTTATGAACAATGTTATAAATAAAAAGCAACTGAGAGCTTCATAATAGTTCCCCATATTTTCAACCCACACTTAATTAAATGAGCATGTAATAAAAAATGTTGTCTCTGTAACAAAACAAAAGCCACAATCGATTTTGTATTAAAATAAAGCTTAGAAAAAAAGAAAAATACTGGCCTACTCTAGAGAATAGGAAAAGGCTTCAGCTTTCATAGTAATAGGGCAAATAATTCTAGTTACTCTTAGAAGTTACAAGCTGTTGAAAAGTTCAGAATAGGAAAAGAATCTATAGAAACACTGAAACGATGAGCACTAGAGAGTTGCACTTTTAAATTGAAAGTTGAAAAGTGGCTGATGATAGTTTTTTCTGATGTGAGGACGAGACCGACGTCAGAATAGCGCTGAGAGCCTCGTTATTCTCCTCCTTAAGCGTTTCAATACGTCAGGGAGTCATTCTACGAAAGAGGGTTAGCTGTTGCTCAAGAAGAAGAAGAAAACCCGGATGTAAACCGCTCTTCTCTACTGAATTACTGAATTCGGAAGCGATCGGCTGGACACGAGGATGAGAACACAACGGGAAGCCGGAGAAGTTTTTCTCAACCAACGAAAAAAGGCCTGAAAAGCAGCATACAATACGGAATTACATAAATTTCACAACTTTTGTGTGACTCCGTTTTTTTCAAAACGCCAACAGAACCATCTAATGAGTATAAACTTGATCCCTACTACCAACTTCCACCAAGGAACAAATCCTAGGAAGGTGATGCGAGCAAAAGGCTCTTCCCTTCTCTCATGCGTTCGGTGCACCGTTAAATGTTCCATCATAGTTGAAGCTTAAAATTACGCAGTTACAACTTAGTACAATCTAGTTATCGCCTTCTGCTCATCGAATATTTGATCCACCAAGTGTCCAAAGTGGCTGAATTGTACTAATCTACTTGATTTTCATGATTTGATCGTTCCATACGGTTTTTTTCGTTACCCCAAAGATGAACAAAGCTTCTGACGACATTCCGAACCGATGCTGCCTGGACGGAACGAAATAATGAAGGAGAAAAGAGCTATAGGAAAAGTGAGAATTCCATTAAAAAAGCGACGAAAGCTCCTGCCAACATTTAAACTTCGAGCCAGACTTCAACGACGTCTTTTTTAATAGCACAATTATTCCTTGTTTTAATGAACTGTTTCAAATTCCAGCTTTATTTCAGTATTAAATGAGTCGTTAGATCCTAGATCAGATTGGATTCGTCTGCTAAAGGAGCTCCTTCTAAGATTTCTTGGAAAAAACAAGGAGTTCAGGAGGAAGTCCCACATATAGTGGAACCTTACATGGTTCATTAAACATAGAGCACGCTTTTTCTTCTCAAATAACCTTATTGACAAAGAAAATACAATTCTGTTTGAATAGCAATACTCAAAAATTCATGAATATTGTCGAAGGACAAGAAAAACTGTAAAGGAACAGTGAAAAAGAACAAGTATGAAGCGATGACTATCACTACAAGACTCCGCCCATTTCAGTTTGAGCTCACAAATGATGACGTTTCCCACGACAGAAGAATGAACTTGAGTGTATGAAATCCAATGACGTTTATGACGTTATATGCGAAACCACTTGAAATAAACTCAATTCACAGGAACAACTAAAACCAATGGGCATAGGTGTAGGCGGAACAGAGGATAATGAGGAAATAACCGATAATTCGAAATGTTTGACGGTATTTCCGAAGAAAACCAAATGTGGTTAAGTACTTTGATTATTAAACTTTTAGAAACTTCTGATCACAGCACACTTCTTCTCTTCATTCAACTGTCTCGGAATCGTCGTCTGTGAAAGTGGACGACTTAGTTCATGGGTTTGGCAACGGCTTGGCAATTTTCTCGTCGCGTTGTCTGTTTCTCTCCTCATCCCTGATTAGATTGTATGTCGGCCGAGTGTTGTTTCTTCTGGAATCTAGTCATAGTCGTGTTTTGTCGGTCTAAGAGCTTCATCAGGCAGGGTGTGTTGTCGGCCATCGTTAGATTGTAGGAAGCTTCGTTGTGTTGCTGTTGCGACAAAGATTCCTCCACAACGTTGGGGATCCCTTCTGCGACTAGTCAACCCAGCCATCGAAAACGCAAGAACGAATTATTTCAAGAAAAGTGTTACCAAAAAACAAAGTGACTTATGGATAAAGTATGATAGATACAGGATTCCAAAGACTTTTCCTAGAAATTTTCTAGACGATTAAAGAACACAGGCTATCAATAAAGGGTTTGAAATATCAATGAACGTTTAAAATTATTATCGAAATTCGTCCTTCCACAAATTCACTCTATGGCCGCCTATTTCACTCATTTTTTTTATATTAAGTTATAAAAACTCGTTTATGGGTGGAAATAGTCATCTTATCTTACAGGTATAGGCCTTTTTCTTGGAGATAACAAAGATGTCGAGAGAGAAGCAAATGTGGAGAGTTAACTTTTCTGGACCGGTCACTAAGGAAAATGTTAATGCTGTTCCTAACAGAGTTTCAGAAGCCAGAAGAAAAAAAGAAAAAACTTGGTGAAACAGAAATTTTCAAATAAACCACCAGAGGAAAAAGATTGTTTTCATAAAAACGAAATACAGAAAATAAATATGTGAATATAACAAATACAACTTGTAGGAGAACTGTATTTCTTTCCCGAGACATATGAAAAGAAATAACCACAATGATGCTGAGATAATTGCAAAACTCCGGACCGCAGGTGTCTGCGGTGGGGAACGAACGCGCTATTGTCCTTTCCGAGGAGTAACGCGTCAACCACCACACCATACAAGTACTTCCTTTCGCCGGTCTCTCAGCTAGTTTTCTATTGATCACTGCCATCAGCAATCACTAGTCAACGGGACTGAACTGGGGAGCCCAAATCGACCACGAACCCCGTTAAGTTGAGGCTATAGTCGAAATCACAATGTTAACTTTTTGATTTCCTGCATTTATTTGGAAAGGAAATAACCTACCCTTTAAATTTAATGATGACCTGCGGAAATCTTCTATAGAAAAAAATCGCCCATTTAATTTATTATTAAAATTACTTCGAAACAACTGAGAATATTTTAACGTTATATAAGAAAAAACAATCCTCGTCAAAAAAGATATTTATTCATTAAATTCCCTTTCAAAATGTATTATTAAATTAACTAACCGTTCTTAGAAATGAAACGTCGTCCTGTTCACCACCGGATGTCTCCTCTTTGTCTGTCATCGTTCTAGTGTACTACCTATAAACATAAGCATTCAAGAAAAAATCAATACTCAACAAACTATCGATTTTTCCATTGATTTTTACGCTCGTAAAGATAAAATAACGAGGAAGAAACCAGAACGGAACGAAAGATGAAAAACGGACACGTCAAATTCGCGAACAAACCAAAGGCCATAAGAATTTTTGCTACACACAAAAACACCTATGCGAACGTGACCACAGAAGAGCTCTAAGTAATCGAGAACAATTCTGCACGAAAATACCAGAATGTTAATGGGACTCTTCTCGAATAGGATTGTCGACTGTATCAAGTCCTACGACAGACCACAAGTTACAACGGAATATACATGTCACAGTCAGAGAAGAGACGAGGGAACTGTAGATAACATTTGTCGCGGAAAACTCTTCATCTTTCACTTCAACAAGTCTTGAAATCGTCATGTATTTAAGCGTCTTTTGCTTTCCCAGCAATCGCGAGGTTGTTCTACAGCATACATTTACTTCCGTACAAAAACGCCTACAACATAACACTAGCTGACGTTTCGGCAGTATCGCTTTCTTCAGAGCGCGGAAGGCTATATTGACATCTGACTTGCTAAACTAATCACTTCAACAGAACAAACATAAAGGCGAAAATCTATATGGCGACCACATGATAAGCTTCTCGCAAAGCCCACCGTTTTTTACATGTCTTCCACTGAGAAAGAACAGCTGATTACTGTCGGACATGGTCGATGACTGCACCGTCCCACACCAGAAGTTGATGCAAATCTACAAGGCGAGATAACGTGCGATCTCTGGGTATTCCTCCTGCTATTCATTCCAGGATTCTTGGCTCTTATATATATATATATATATATATATATATACGATATAAATATATATATTTATATCGTATATCCAATCAGCGGTTCATCCTCAGTGGAATGCACGGAGAAACGGTGGATTTTTCGAGAAGCTGTTGATCATGTGATTACCATATAGATTTTCGCCTTTTTCACTGTGTTATTGAAGCGTTTGACCCCGCAAGTTGTATACAAGTATATTCTTCTAGGCTCTGAAGAAGGTGATACTACCGAAACGTCTGTTATCGTTGTATTGCATGCTTTTGTACTGAAGCAAACGTATGCTGTGTAACAACCTTGCGATTGCTGAACAAGAAAACGATGAAATTTATAATCCAATGCCGAAGTTAATAGAAAGTCGATCCTGGCAACTGTCTGTTGGACATGGTCAACATATGCTTATGTTTTGTTATTCCTATCATGTAACCCACTGTAACATAAGTTACTTGACAGCACGTTCGCGTTTCTGCTCCACAGTAATACTTCTTCTTGGCCGACAGATCCGCCCCAGGCACGGTAACATTGCTTAGAGACCTGACCCTACGACCTTCGTTATTCGCTTGGATGTGGTCACGACCCCTAGCAATGCTATCTGCCTTCTGACGACGCGTGCAGATCGCGTCTCCCCTCGTCACCTCTTAGCCATGAAATTAGTCGCATGGTGGCAAGTCTCCCTCTGATCCACAACAGCTGCGACTGTCAGCGATGGTAATGACCTGGAACAGACTTTGCCCAGACTGACCTCGGGATTCCAGGGAAACCACAATGGCTAAATCAGCAGATCTCCGAAAAAATGGAGATTATGTTGGGGCACGCACAAATAGTGAGGACGGGCCATCCAACTATGTACTATTCACCTCTGACCCGATTTACTTTGTAATTCGTTGTATACTTACTTACTTGGACACTTAGACGGTCCGTTTTCACGAGCTGTGCGGGCCCCAGCACATATGCCATTGGTTCCTTTCGCAATCGTATTCCATGGTGGTGGTTTTGTTCGAGCATGGTAGCGCTTGCGAGTCTCATACCGCAATCTGTAAAACAACTACAGCTGCGGGTACAGCTGATTAACTTTGTTTACGAACACGTCCGCCCAACGTGCAGGTGGTCGTCCAAGGCCACGTTTGCATTCTCTTGGAGTCCACTCTACTGTTCTTTTCGTCCATTCTGTCGTCGGCTCTTCTCATTATGTGGCCGGCCCATCTATGTTTTGCTGTCGATGTATATTCTCCTGGGTCTCGAAGATGTGACAGATTTCGAAGGTCAGAGCTTCGCATTCCGGCTAGATATTGCCAGTTATATTTCATAAGACATCGCTCAAGCGCTCTGTGAGTAGTTCAAAGCATTCTTGACGTAGTTGAAGTATTAACCCACGTCTTTGCAACATAACAGAGCACTGGGAAGACCGTAGAATCAAAGAGATGAGCGCGGATTTTCGGGTCCTTCAGTTGCTCGGCGGCTTCTTTGAGAGGCCCGAATGCGGCCCAAACTGCTCTCCTTCTTCTATCCAGTTCCTACTTCATGTTGTTTTCCATGTTCATTGATCGCCCAAGGTAAACGTACGAGGTGGTTTCTGCAATGAGAGCCATCCAATTCAATTTCCTCACCTTCGCACCATGGATTTTTCATGAACTGGGTCTTCTTTCGTTTTATGCGAAGTCCGATCTTTTTCCCCGCTTCGCTGAGCTCGTTGATCATTACCTCTGCTTCGATAGTACTTCTTGAGAACATGATAATGTCGTCGACAAAACGAAGGTTAGATAGAAATTTTCCATCAATACGTATGCCTTTCTCATTTCAATCGAGTGACTTCATTATCCACTGCAGTGCGACACTGAACAGCTTTGGCGATATTGTGTCGCCCTGTCGAACCCCTCTTTCTATGGATATGGTAAGAGGTCAATGGAAAAGCTGCATTTTCGTGGTGCAGTTCCGATGACAGTCGGACAGAGTCCTTATGAAGGACGAGTTCACTCCTTGGTCGACGAGCGCTGATAAGATTGCATTCGTTTCGACACTGTCAAATGCTTTCTCGTAGTCGAAAAAGGTTAGGACTAGAAGCAAGTGGTATTCCCAACAGATGTCGATTATCCTGGACACAGTTTGGATGTGGTCCATACGGCAAAATCCTTTTCGAAATCCTGCTTGTTCTACTGATTACGCTTCATCCAATGTCTTTGATATGCGCGAGAGGATTATCTTCGTGAAGAGCTTGTAGAGTACACTTAACAAGCATATGGGACGATAATTACGAAGATCCCTTCGGTCTCCTTTCTTGGATAAGATAACCGTGCGCGACGTCCTCCACAGGTCTAGGTTTTTCTCCTTTTGAAGATGGCCTGTCATATGATTTGCGAAAAATACATGTAAATTGTGGCCTCCAGCTCTAGAGAAATCGGCAGTGATATTACCGGATCCTGGAACTCTGCCTCTTTCCATGCTTTCTATCGTAACTCGTACCTTCGACGGAAGAATTCCAGGTGGCTTTTCTCCAGCGGGGATATTAGGGCACGGGACGGGGATTGTGGAATGGAAAAGTCGGTGTAGAACGTTTCCGCTATCAATTCCATATCATGGCGAGAAGTTTTGACGATCCCATCTTCGTTCCTCAGGGCTGACAGCGAAAAATTACAATCACACATGTCTCAACGGCATTTTTTCAGACTGCTTCTTTTCTCTGCTGCTTCCAGTATTTTCTTCTGCTTGTACCGTTGTAGATCTTCCTGCAAAGCTCTTCTGCACCTGGCATTTATTACTAGCCATGTTAAACGTGTTGCAGTTGTATCAAGCTTCAGTTTCCTTCTCTTTTCGAGCAACACCTTAGTAGTGATGGAAATGCGATCCGATCTTCTTGCTTAAGGAACTGAGGCGAATTCAGCACAGCTTTTCAGTCCTTCGACAGGCAGCTCATAATAGTCTTCGGTCAGGTCTTCTTTAATCTGCCAGTCACGTTTGGACAAAACTTTGTTCAGAATGTTCTCGTCCTATACAGTTAGACTTTTTCCTCGTCGTCGATGAAGAGAGTTCTTTTTCAGCTTGCAGCTGAAACGAATCTTCGCGCGAAGAAGGCGGTGATCGGAACCAGTACAGAATGACGGGACTACCAATGTATTAAGTAGGCACCATCTTCTATTTGTCAGAATATGGTCGATCTCCATGTAAGTCATGCCGTTGGGAGGCTCCCATGTCCAGCGGCGGCTTTCTTTCTTCTGGAAGAACGAGTTCCCATGGAAGAGATGTGCTGCTGACAGGAGTCCCGCGAGACATTTCCCATTCTAATTTCTTTCTCCTAATCCAAAATTTCCGATTCTGTATTCGCTCTCGCTGGCCTTTCCTATTCTGGAGTTGAAGTCTCCAACAATAAATTTGTGATATGCTGATATTGTATTATTGCGGATGACTTCCTCCAACTGATAGTAGAACACACTTAATTCGTACTCATCAACTGCGTTGGTCGGTGAGTAACAGCTGATGATAGTGATCTTCTTATGATGCGACAGTTGCAGACTGAGGACGGCTATGCGAGGGGAAAGGATCACGTATGAGTCGACGAGATGGACAATCGTCGGGTAGACGACAAAGCCTACACCACCGACATTTCGTGACGGGACCTTCCCTCCACGGATCACAAGGGTCCTGTTGCTTAGTTGGCGTATGTCGGTCTTCTTGATTTTTGTTTCTTGTAATGCGATCACATAAGCTTTAATTCGATCTGCGGCTACAAGAAGGGCGTGAAAATCGGCGTCTGTGGAGAGCGTTCTGGCATTATACGTGCATAGTAAGAAACAACCTCCATGGCGTGTGGTGCGTGTGTTCGTCAGATCCGGTTTCAATGACGCCCTGCGTAACCCGAGATTTTCTGGCCTCTCACCAGTCGTCCCACCGCCCGATGTCATCGACGGGAGCACCCAGTGTGCGGGGTACTGAGGCTGGCCTATATTCGTTGCGTATATATTTCCAATTTCATTACATGGCCACGCAGATGTTACATGTATGTATTATGTCGTTGTATGTATTATACGGTTTAATTACAGAAGTTTGAGGTTTGGTATATCGTTACTAATCAAAAATACGCGGCAAGACCATCACACACAACCGACGAAGAGCTTAACATATTGGTACACTGGAGGCTTGAAAGGACCCAGCGAAAACTTCACCAGAAGAACTTCCTTCTCTAGTTTTCGTATTTCGAGACAAAAAAGGGATGAGGAAGATAGCGGCAGGATGATGGTCTTTGCATGCAGTCGGATTCTTAATGAAGACGTCGTAGTCGATTAGATCATGCCGGATACGTCGTTGACAACACATCCACATCTTCTCAGACCTTACTGACCTCATTCAATGAGATTAGAAAGAAGTTTTATGCGATTTTATCAATGGCGCCATTTCTCACGTCAAAGCAAAAGTAAAAAAATAAAAGTAGGGACGCAAGTAAAAGCAATTCCAGAAATGAACGCAACACAATGAATACAAAAAGGAAGCGCCTTCGAAAGCTTAGAAGTACATAGAATAAATCGGGCAACATGATAATTGCGTCGTTATTCGAAATTTGTTCATTTACTGTTCTAAACTAAAGAGAGTCCAAGAGTCATCGGTTGCAATTCATTTGAATACAGCGAAATGAATTCTGCAATCCTACTCTAAATTTATCCTCAAGGAAGCGTGCAGTGCAGTGGTTATGGGTACCTTGTGATACAGATGTGGTCGTTAGTACGTTCTCCTGCCATGGATTCAACAAACTTTTCAACGCTTTGGGGTCGGCAAATCTGCACTAGACTTGTCTGTAAAGATAGCAGCACTGATTTAACATGTTGGAATGGAACCGCGAGTCATTGTATGTGTCAGATATGCATTGAATCACCTCTAAGGATGTTTATTCAAGTCGAATGTATGGCGTATCCCTTAGGGATTAATCAAGGCCGAGCGCTTTACTTTTTACTTATGTTCAATAGCGTTTGTAGAGTAGTAGATCGAGGTGCCATGTAATAGAGATATACACTCTGGTTCGATCCGGCGCCACGAGCGCACGTAGCACAATATTCTTCAGGGACTGGCAATTTGCTACAAAACTGGTCTGGTCGGATAAGAAACACTGATCTAACACATTGGCAGACAACCGAAGTTTATTGTATTAGCTTGGTATGCATTAATTCAGCTGTGCGATGCTACGAATGGAATCAAATGCATGGCACATCTCTCACGTATTGATCAACGCCGAACAGTTTATCTTCTTGTGTTTATGTTCACATATAATTTCGTCATTTACACCATTCCCGGTGGAAAGCCTCAACAGCGCATACTATCCGGTAATTTACAAAGCCAGCAAATGAAGGCCTGTAGCGAAGACATGAGAACAAGCCATGATGGCTAGACGGTGATTTCAGAAGGAACTAGAATCGGCTAGAATTTAACACCTCAATAGATGCCGAAAAATATCACCAAACCTTCAAGCCGTAGTCGAGGTCGCATTGAGAAACATAGCCTATGAATGACAGCTGCAAGAAGGCGAATTAGACAGAAAACTGCAGACGTCTCATTTATGCCGCGCCATCTAGTTATTCAAGCTTTTGCACACAAATATTGCTTTGATCAAATGAAGACCAGTCCGCCATGGATTGCAGGAGATCATCTATGTACTAAAATCCATTCCGGTAAAGCCTAATCGGTTCCTTTTGCCTTTAGCACATCTGAACTTTCTAGCAACGTCCCAGGTGGGCAATGCTGGATTCCGTTTGTTGTCAGTGTAATCTTCTAATAAAAGGTAAACAAAAAACGAACATTTGTCGACAAACTTGTGGAACATTTTCTACCTAGGCAGCTGAAGATCAATACATTTAGAGCAAGGTTTTTCTAACTGTGCTAACAGTAATCACCCGTTATTATTAAAGTAAGAAATAAGTAGCAGACAGTGGTTAAACAATGGGAGTGGAATTGAAAAGCGACGGCTCAAGGAATGAAAACAGCTAACGATAAGGTACAAAGTAAGGCTAAGAAATTTGATTGTGGCAAAAATACGTCAAACGCCACTACATTTCGTCAGAATGAAGTCCCACATGCCGCTCAGCAATAATTCTTTCATTTAAAAAAATGAATGGGCAAGTCAATTTAGTAGTGGCTTAATTATTCATGGAAAGCGTAGTGCAATAGTAGGGACACTCGTTGAGCATAAACAAGGTGTTTCAGCTCACAAGGTAGGCCATGGTCCAACTGAAATCGTACTCGTTCTCTCTAACTCACAAATGACGGCGCCTTTATGTGATGAAGACCTGGAAAGACCTAGCACGGCTAATAAAGGATTCCAGGAAGAATTGATTGGCCTGCATTCAACAATACACATAAAGAAAACCAGAAATTCTCAATCATATAGACGATTCTATATGCTTATTCGAAGACCTCATGGATGCTCGAAGCAAATCGAGTGGAAGAAGTGCTGGGATCTAAACAATACGGTTGCCAGGCCATGTAAAAAAACCCTTGCTTACCTTTTGAAAACTTGTAATTACGAAGAGACCAAAATGCCATTTTTTGCTCGTTACACAGGACTCTTTCACGTGTTATATTAGGCCCAGCCGTGCGAAGCCGCCGTTTCCCATCATGATCATCACAGAGAGTGGATTCATTACTTGAATAGCTAAGAGGTCTGTCACCTCTATGGCAGAAGTCTACTTCGCGTTCTTTTTAGGGTTTCGGCGATTCCTGACGTTAATAAACGTCCAACTGGAAACGTCGATTCCTTCTCAGCATTGAAAATTGTTCTTAACGTGGTGACGATGAGAAAACTCTTAGAAAATTGCATAGTTGACAAAAGCTTCTCTTGAGAATAGAATGTGGGTTTAAAAAATGCATATCGAACTAACCACAATAGTAATGAATCCGGAAACTAATCCATACCTATCGAAAATACATTTGCATAAAGAAAAAGAGGGTACATAAAAGAGTGAAATGTGTTTCTAATGACAGGCCGAAAACAATTGAAGAAGACGAAGACGTCGCAACTTTATGCGAATAGAGCCTTTGATCAAACTCGTGTTTGTCTAAAATTCAAAGAAAGCACTGATTAATTTTGCCGAGGTTTAACGAAAGCCGGTTTAAAAAAGACGGAGGTCATATTGAATGGAGGCACTAGATCCACATCCGTCCTGTACAAGAAGGTACTGTCGACTGAAATTCTTCATTCGGTCGGTACTCAATTTCATTGGACTCGACTCGATGCGACAACGAGCACCTGTGGATCATCGACTAGGATCAATCCGGCTCGAAGAAGAAGAAGAAGTAGAAGAAGACGTCGAAACGTCAGCTGAACTTAACAGCTTTTCAACAACGTGTTGATAATTGAAGTAATTAAAAACAAGTGATCCTAAAAAAGTTCCGAACCAAATGGTCCATTAATTCCTATATTCCCAATTTTCAGAAAATTGGAGTTCTTTGTTCGTTTGCGTTTCCGTCATTTCTATTCCAAGCTTTTTGAAGGAATATGCTGTCTACAAAAGAAGAATAGTTGAAAAAACATAGCATTGAAGAAAATCGACAACAAGAATGTTACCGCTCTATGAATGATCAATCTTTGGCAACCAGATGATGCACACTGGAATTTAACATTGAGGATGAAGGACAAATGTATAGAAAAAAGTGAAAAAATAGGGCAAAAGAATAAAGAACGAATGAATCCAAGAAGAAAGCACGCAAGGAAGTAAAAAAGCAAGAATGAAAGGAAGAAGGAATGTTTGAACGAAATAACCGAAATGAAAAAAATGAATGAAGGAAAGAAAAAAGCTACCGTGCATGGAACATGACGTTAGTCGACGTGAAGCAAATGGAATCCATGAACAGACGGTATATCCGTGCGTTATGACGTCAACTTAATTGGATTTCCGTAGAGAATTCACGTTATGCAAAAGGGCTGGATTATTGCCGGCAGCAAATCCTCTCAACGACGTCATTCTTATTTGCTTACCAGTAGAGCACAAAACTTATGCTTTGCGACAGTTTTCATCAAATACTTGGACAAAAATAGCCGTTGTCTCAGCTTTAATACAAAAAAAATTCAAAAATAAACAAAAGACGAATAAAAGCCCAATGGTGACAAGGTGTCATGGCCAGATCCTGCCGTCATATAAAACGAGTCCCTTTATGTGTCGCAGGGCGTGTAAGGTTAGGAAGAGAGGTTAGGAAGCAAAAAGCTTTCTGTCGTCGTTAAGAAGACGTCGATAATTTTGTTCAGAAAAAATCGAAATTATCGTGCTTCCGTCAAGACGTCGGGAAGCATAGGCTTCGTCAAGCTGACAACATTGATTTTAATGCACTTGACATACGTGCGGGTTCAATGAAAAATGGCACCAGGGTATAGTGACAGAATAGTCGAATATTTTTCGAGTATTCTGGTTTTGCCAAACATGTATCTGATGGATATTCATAATATCCGTTGCCGATATACAAGTAAAGAACATGATTTAACTTACTATATCGTCCTCGAGCAAGCGGTCAACCAATCGAGCTCACAGAATGCCTTGCCATGGCTGTCGTATGGATGGGTCCTATCACAGGCCAGAAAACTTCTCTTAAATTCAGGAAGACCAGTAACTGCGTATGGTGACAGCTTGGAAGCACCGTAGTTCTGCCATGTCGGAATTCCACGGAAAAGCATGCTTATCCAGCATTCAGAATGTCAATGAGAGGAAACGAGAGTACTTCCAGTTCCAGACGAAGCCATGTCCGAACCCGATCACCTCCATCAGTGCTGCCTGGTTTCAAAACAGAGAAATGAATGTGGAAACCCTGTAGAAAGTTCTAGCAATCACAAAGCATGTGAAGACGAATCATCTTTTTAAATATAGGTATCCAATTATAATATTAGGAAATAAGCACCCAAGTAGGTCAAATAAATATCCAGTTAGGTACCGATTTGTGTACTATATACACTGGTTATTATATGCGTCATATATATGTATATGGCGTGTGTATGGGCGCGTGTGGAGCAGTGGTTGGAGGCGCCACTGTGACACATACGCGGAATCGATCCCACACCCGTGGCTCACCAAGTCCTCAATTCCTCCGGGGTCGGCAAATTGGTACCAGACTTGTCTAGAAAAATAGCAGCACTGGCTCGATACATCGGTAGGCCACCGCGAGTCATTGTAAAGCCCAGATTTGCATTCTATCACCTCTAGCGCTACTTAGTGAAGTCGAATGCATAGCGCATCCCTCAGGGATTGATACACGCCGAGAGCTTCATCCATTATCTTTTGCAGTACACATAATAAGTATATATATATATATATATATATGACAATGGTTCGAATAGAGGATTAATAAAAGATAAGGCTCTCCGCGTTGATCAATCTCTGAAGAATGTGCCGTGCATTCGACTTCACTAAACATCGCATGGATGTGATTGAATGCATATCTGGCCTTTACAATGACCCGTGGTGGTCTACCGATAAATCGAGCCAGTGGTGCTATCCTAGACAAGTTAGGTAGCAATTTGCCGAACCCAAAGGGATGGAAGTCTTGGTGGCCTATGGGCGTGGAGATTGAGTTCACATGTGTGTTGCAAGGCACCACCGACCACTACGCAACACGCACCCTATGATTCGAATAAGATTCACCAAGTCGAAAGGAAAAATTGAGAAGCCTTAGTGGAACAAGATTCTATGAGAATCCACTATTGCTTTTATATGTTCTAGTTTATTTCCTGCGTAAATTTCTCTACTCTTCTACTTTCTTTGAAAATGTTCCACAAATACACGCCATAGAACGCGTTTATAGGCAAAATATAAAAGAGGTTAGACCACAAAAAGAACTCTGTCGCTTAAAAACCTAACAACCTTATGTGCGCTTATGAAGAAAACAGCAAATTATCACTAAAGAATACCTTCTTCGATTATTAAGCTAACACGAGGCTGATGAAAAAGATTTATTTGGCCAATGTAAGAGACTAGTAAACAATTTGAAATGTATGACTTCAATATTTTGCATGCATGATGCTCCGAAGTATGCCATGCTAAGTTAATTGGCACGCCATGGAACGAAGAAGATAAGGAAAACAGGAAAAAAGCAGAAACATGAAAGAAAGAAAAGTTTGCTCAAAGAAAAACGGCTGAAGAAAACTCTAGTTATGTGATTGAAATAAACTTAACCTTCAAGAAAATCTCAATGCAAATTCCAATGTTTCTACTTTTATTTTTCACTACCCGTCTTAACATCTACTGCGTGGATTCCACCACTTCTTGCATCGAACTCGTTTCCTCATCTCCATCATTCACAAAGATCTTCGAAGAGTTCAGCTGTTGCTTAGGGTTTCGGGTTCTTCATGAATGTCGCAGAATGAGGCTCGAGTTGATTCTTCCTGGAATCTCGGATAGCCGTGCCAGGGTGTTTCAACGTGGATTCAAGGAACTAAGGAATAAGAGCGATAGTGGGCACCGGCAAGGCCGAACCAGCGCACTGCACGTAATGCACAGCGTTAATACGACAGCATAGTCCCTTCCTTCCATAGAAGGTATTGTGGTAACCAATTCTTTCAATGAATAATTCAATCAGCAGAACTCGAAGTAGTTGGCTACAGTGGGAGGGAGAGTGAGAGTGAAAGAAGAAACTCATAAAAAGAAAAAACACAGAAAAGTGCACAGGATGCACCTTTATTAATAATGTTGCAACGAGACAAAATTCTATTGAGTATACAGGGAAAGAATATATATTCAACTATTTCACAACATTATGACTTGCCATGCCCATATTCTGACGAAGTCCTAGAGAGTACAGAAAGAAAATAGAGATGTTCATTCATCAACACAGTTATCCAAATTGAGAACCGATTCGATATTTTTGTCCTGAATCCCAGTCAAGAGTAAACTTATCAGCGGAATCTTCATTGCCCTACTAAGTCAAAATTAATCCAATAAGACGGTCCTGTCGCTAGATACGGATGGAGTCTTTATGAAGTCGTGGCAGTCGATCAGCCCGCGTAGAAAACTTCGTCAGTGATACACCAACGTCGTCAGGAGATCCCTACAAGCTTCTTCTAATGAAACTAGAAAGAAGTGTTAAGAGATTTCTTCAACGCATAGCCTCGATTCTTCTGTTACACTACTTCTTCATCTTTTTTACAGCTTCCACACCTACAAAAACGTTTCTTTTAGCGAATGGATTCGAAGCAATCACATTACTCAATGACGATGTGACCAAATTTAAGTAAGAAAAACAACAGCACGGCCAGCAGAATGTCAGAAAACAAACAAGAAGAATTGTACTTGGTACCAGCATAATTTTGTGAAGAGGATTAATTCAACTCAGTTCAATTACACCTACTTTAATTTACTCAACCAATTAGCCCACAGCCGGGCAGTACAGCCACAGGCAGGCCATAGCAGGGCAGTCCACCATCACGCAGTCCACATCTGGGCAAATTGCTAAAACTGCGTACATTGGAAAGTACCTTGTAGTTTTTCACGTCAGTACTTTGAGCATTTAAAAATATGGGCGTGGCCCAAATATTATCAACGTCACTGCTACTACTGTGTTCAGCACTTCCCAAAGTTATAAGATACTTGAAAATCTTTGTAATGAAGTTATAAAGTAGAAAGAGAAAAAGCAACGTTCGGAGAGTTAGAAAAATTTTCAGGAATGTGGAAAGTGATGAAATTTCATTTAACACTATCGCTTGTGATTATTCGATGTGACATTTAGATTTTTGTAAGAACTTCACTGTTTTTCAAGTGCAAGGAAGAAAATTTGGCTTAATATGGTTTGTAGAGTGGATCTCGCCATGTTGAGTTCTTTGTGTGCTCCTAGGATCTTTAGTTAATAAAAAAAAGTGAACATGTGAAGGCATTAATTAGGCTAACAGCAGAGAAATAAATGCCAGAAATAGAAGCAACTTGACATTCACCTTCTCGATGTTCAAGTGAAAGGGCTCACATGAGGACATTCCATAACCAGCAATAGCCACCTTTGTGGGAAAAAAAAACAAACGCATTAACATGGTGGGAAAGCTCGTTCCTGTCTAGGAACGCTGACAACTATCCATAGTTACGAACTGGGACGATACATTCGTGTGGGGGTTTTTGACTCCGTAAAAAATGCCTTATCGAATTGGCGAAGTAGGCTTGCGCCCGAAGCTGAATGATCCTTCGTAAAGACGAGTCACTGAGACAATCAGATATTCAGAAAACTAGAAGGAAAACGTGTGGCGTTTAGGGCAATGGTTGGAGGTGCCCTTCGATACAACGCATGGTCTTTAGTCCGACATTGGGCACAGAGAAAACTAAACCCTCCACACTTCCGAAATCAGAAAATGAGTGCCATAGTTGTCTGTAAGGATAAAAGCACTTGATAAATTATCAGGTTTCTATGGGCCAACAATGCAGTAAATCGTCCACACGATGCTACGACTGGATTCGAATGCATCCTTCAAGAACTCATCAACATGGTAGACTTTACCACTTATTTGTGAGAAAAACCAAGGCGACACTGGAAAGTATTCTAGCAATGAGTACGGGATTCTCGTTTAACAAATGACCAGGTTAGAGAAAAATGCTTATTTAAGGAATGAAAGAATGCCTTCTTCAGTGATTAGTCGCTGCTTAAACAGACATCAACCCATATAGCTTAAAGATTTCGTAAAAACCCCTGCATAACTTAATGAATTCTTGAACGTCAAGCCTCTGCAGGTACTGCTTTGTGCATGATGCTATTATATTTGTATCCCAAAATGCTTACAAGAAGAATAAAAAGAAATTAGTGGACGCAAGACAAGTCCGTTCTATAAAAGATCAAATAGAAACTTAGATTTACAGAGAAATAAGACGTTCTTATGCAAAACATTGTAAACTAAAGCTTTTAAAACAATAAAAAAGCTAAACAAACAAATCGACTTGTTCCTGGTAAGGAACGGCGGTTAGAGAAGATTACGGCCCTAGAAATTAACCGATGGATCACTGGGGGATCTTGCTGTAACTCTCTAAAAGTCAACTTCTCAGATGACTTTATAAAAGATTTCATCAGTGTTTGAAAAAAAAAGGAAATAAGAGAAGACTAGAATAGTCCAAAAGTTAAATGGAAAGTCCTTTAAATACTAAGGAATTATGTATAGAATTTGACAGAGAACTTTATTTGCCAGAAAAATACTCTGGCCTTTTACTCAGATTACAACAGGCATCCGGTACCTAACTGACGGCAAAGTCAGGAGTTAGCCTGGCTAGCAGACGTCATTGCCCTCCGTCATATCAGAAAAAACTGTCGGAATTTAACAAAAATGGGTTTCTTTTCTTAAAAAAAACAAGCAAACAAACAAACGGCAATGGTTCATATAAGTATTTCGATTTATTGATTTCGGAAGAAATCAATAAATCAATAATTGATTTTGATTTCTCGATTTCGGCGGAAGAAAAATCAACACTGGACTTCTCCAGCTATCGTTGAGGCAGTTAGTTTAACTTCTTGCCTCTTATCCATTCACATATTACACCATGGCCTGGAAAGAAAAGCACAGCTGCTCCATAGATATTGGTCTATTCTGAAGTCTAAACAGACAATTTCTACTCGCATTAGTTTTGATACACATAGCACACAGGTTCAGAAGAGTTTTCAGAGAGAACCCTTATCGTTCATGCGAACGATAATCAGTTTTGTGAAGGATAAAGGATAAAACATTTAGCACTGATCAAATCCTTAAAGAAGCGAAACGCGTTAGACTCTATTCGCAACATCGTGGAGTGAATAGATGCACGTTTGCCTTATGAAATGATTTACGGAGACAGTAGGACACAACGACGTGTCAAATCAGTATTTTTATCCCCTCAGACTAATTACGATGGATAGGATCTCCATTATATAGTACGTGGGTATGGGATCGAACCAGCGAGCATATATGTATTGCACTCCACCTCTAATCACTGCTCTACACACGACTACTACTAGACTTAAGCTTTAAAGTATAGACATTACGATGAGAGGAATTCAACGTAGATCATTCTGAAGAGATTTATGCTGAACTGATAGAACTAGGAGAAGACTACTGTTGAGGATGTTGGGCAATGCAACAAGTTACGACAACGCTATCACCAGCAGAACTCTTCCGGCTTCTCTCAGTACTGTGTAGGTCGTTATAGGAGATGAGATGAGATCTGATTAGGAAGAAAATAACGAACGGTGAACAACTTACGACAACGGCTATATGACCACTGAAATGCTGTATTATAAGACAAGATGGTGGTCGTGTCAAAAATTATGCCCACTCTGCGTGTCTAACCGGCCAACTCAGCTCCATCCGGCAATATCGTGCTCTTTCCACCGTTACTCTCGTCGTCGCTGCCGTTCCTTTGTCGTAATATGAGGTAACAGTTGGCAGATGTGAGTTCCGGGCACTTCATCAGATTTCAATATCGACATTCATCGGCCATTAACGGGTCCTTCCCGTCCTTTCCATTCGATTCCATCGACCCAGTTTTTAAGATTACTACTATTTGATGTGGTAACGAGGAAAATTGGATGAAGTTTCTATCGAGCAATCTCTCAGCAGGAACGATCAGTAGAATCAAATGTAGTGAAATACACTTAAATGGGATAAATGCCACCGTATCGATAACGATCTAAAGTGGTGTCTGGGCAACACAAAATCCAATATTGCTGTTTTCGGTATTGAGTAGAAGAAAATCGTGAAGAATTTCAAAAACCAGTGGGAACTTGAGATCTGTAGAACAAGCATATTCAGAAAATCGCGTGGGTCTATCGCATACACAGTAGCCTAATGATTAATATCGAAGGTCAAAAAGGGATGTGGGAAGCATAGTGGTAGAGATGTCGTTCAATAATACTAAGTGCAAAGTCGATGGTTCGAATCTCGCACAGTATAACAGATTCTCGCGTGGCTCGTAAAACTGCTAGAGATGTCTGAGAAAATCCCGCTGATCAACAAAAGCTGATGGACCTACAAGACCTGGAAACACCCTAACAGTGGTGTTTCAAAATTTCGGAAAAAATCTACTCGACCGCCACTCAATGACATTCGTAAGGAAGACCAAAATTCCTTGAACTGCAGCCGAATCCACACAAAAATCCGAAAACTTTCGTGGGTGATGGGCGCGGAGAATCAATTCCAATGAATGAACATCTGGGATTCGCTCAATATGCGATGTTGGACCATCTTTTAAAAAAACGCCAAAGGGGAAAATTTGAAGGCATGGAGGTAACGAACAACTGTGGACCACTGGCACGGATCACATCTGCTCTAATGAAGACGAAGAGATCGAAACGTCAGTCGAAAGAAATACGTTTATCAACCTCGTGTATGCTCCACAATTTGAATACATCTTGTATTATAGCTTTATTAACGAAAAATATACTGGTTAAGAAAAAGTTCTTAATATGCTAAGCATTTTCAAAGAAAATCCTTACAACTCTACAAGTAATGCACTTGTAAGTGGACTGTTCCTTACTGTTAACTTTTCCAGAAGGAGTAGGTGTTTTCGCTTCACGCGATCGTTTGACCAGAAATCAGCATATTAAACAGCACACATGAAAAAGAAACAAAACTTTATATGACACGACTTGGGTAAACGAAAATTTCAAAGCGAAACCATTTTTCACTCCTGTATCACCTGTTCACCTGTTGTCCCTTTGATCGTCGAGTGACTTGAGCGGGTGCCAGTAAATCATCCATTTTTCACTGTCGCGTGTAAGAGTAGCCCAGTGGGTTCTGCACGCTATAGGGACTCGTCGAGCATCATATCTTACTTCTAAGCTCTTCTTGACGGGTTATTGCTGACGGCACAGATCGATAGAACTAGCTGAGAGACGGGCGAAACGATGGACTCATGTGGTGTGGTGGTGAACGCGTTACTCCCCCAAAAGGTCAATAGCGCGTTCGTTGCCCATCATAAACACCTGCGGTCCGGAGTTTTCCAAATATCTCAGCAATCTTGTGGTTGTATTCCGCTTAATACCCTGCCATAAAAATAAAAGACAGAAAATAAAAAGTAAACATCGTGAATTTTTTCTATGCTCTCCGTAAAGAACTCTGACCATTGAGTCGGTGGTCTTCCCATAGTACGTTTGACTTCTCGGGGAATCCAATCACTAGCGGCTCTTGTCCATCGGTTGTCATTCATAAGCATTACGTGTCCGGCCCACCTTATCTTCGACTGTTTGGCGTACAGAGCGGCATTTTTCACTCCATTTTTATCAATTAATATTAATAATAAAATTTTTTTAGGATGACCAGAAACAAGATGAGGTGCTAGTTACCGGAGCAACTAAATGACTAAAAAACTAGATAATATTACGGTACCAAACTCGTTTATCGTCTAGTTCAACTCCTTCCAGCTCGATAAGACACTATTGAATCTGTTAGCTATTGAAGGGGTTTAGAAACAGGCTTGTGTGTTTTGTGTCTTTGAAAAGCAATAGGACTTCTCATCTTGTGCGAAAAGTAGAAAGAAACAGCAAAAAGTACTGCGCAAGTTGGCACACTGAGATGGCAAAAAAGAAACATGCACGTCAAAACTGAAATATTTCTGGAAACGATTCACAGAGCTCGGAAGAACGAACAGATGAAATTCCTTCTTCTCAAACGGTTTCCTTCCTGGAAGTTGAGTTTTGCTCGTAGATATAATTTGATTGAAACTACTAACCACATTATCACGCGCTTCACTTGCAGCACACACAACATCATCGCTGTGTAGATAAAACAGATAAATACCCGCCCATTGAAGGTGTTAGTAGATCATATTTTGCACATGAAGTAACAAGAGTGGTGCTATTCTGTGAAGATCACCTTGATGTGCTTTCTGAGGAACCTGGATGAAGCGCAATCAATAGTGAAAGCCGGATTTTGCACTGGATTTGGCTGCATGAACTAGGCAGTCCAAACACTCTCAAGGGCCATAGATTTCTTCGTGGTACACCAGTGACTACATTAGAGTGACGTATAGAAAGCTCCATCACTGGCAAAGTACATAAATACTTCTCGATGGATAATATGCCTTCAAGCCAGTCCTGCTCACTATGGTAAAGAGTTTTTGAACATTGCCACAAAAGCAGACGTACTTTTTTGCTGGATTAAATGATATATGTTCTGAGAACAAATTTAGGATAAAGGATAATGCTTTCGGCGTTCATCAATCCTTGAGGGATGTATCATGCATTAGACTCCATTAAGCATCGTTTGGAGCTAATTGAATGCATGTATGGCCTTTACAGTGACTCGCGGTGGCCAACCGATGTATCGAGCCAGTGCTGCTACCCTCCCAGACAAGTCTGGAACCAATTTGCCGACCCCGAAGGAATGGAAGACTTGGTAGGCTATGGACATGGGGATCGATTCCACGTGTGTGTTGCAGGGCGCCTCTGACCACTAGGCCACATTTGCGCGTTCTAGGAATAAATCGGAAAAGAAATACAGTCTGCAGCGAACGATTGATGTGAATGACAATAGATTATCCAGGTGGTTACATCGCAATAGTTGCGTGTATTATACAACGTACTTGAATGATCTTTCATAAAAAGGAACGTACACACTACCAAATCAGTCGTTTCTAGTTTACAACTTCATGGAAAATCTGGTTATGCAGGCAGAGCAGAACGGAGAAATAAACAACGTCGATGAACGGGTGCTAAACGAAACTAACACAAAATGGGTCTCTAGAGAGTCAAAACATCCGTTAAGGAAACCTCAAAAACTATGAGCTGGCATTATTGCTGCGTTCTCAACCAGCTGGAGTCCGCTTTCAGATTTTCAGAACAGAGTTTGAAGCCACGACATTTAATTGCTACCACCATCATAATGATGGTTGTAATTTAACGAAATGAATGGAAGAAGTGCTAGTTAAGACGCGAACTACATGTGAATGATGGTCAACTAGAGTAAGCAAGTAATTGTAAACGGAGTCCACTACCTGCTTTGATGTCAATTCTCACTATACACAGACACACATACATGTATACATAGACACATACACACATATATATAACACACGCACATACACATCACACACAATCCGCACATAAACATACACATACGCACACACACATGTGCACAGAAACACACAAACAGACATACACGCACACACACACACATACATACATACATACAGACGACGGACAGACAGACAGATAGACAGACAAGAGGCTAACTGAATTTTCGTCAATACGCGTTGAAATTCGACTTAATATTGTTATGATGAAATGAAAAACAGTAAACTGTACACAAGAAATTACTCAAAAAAAGCTACTGCATTTTACCAAAGTATTCCTTTCTAGAATTAACCATCTGCGAAAGGAAAGTGAAAAAAGCCAGAACTTTTGAATGGAAAGTTGCTGAGCAATTGTTCATTAAGCTTGTTCCTCTTTGATGTTTTCTTCTTAGTTAAACACCGTTCTTTTAATATGAAAAGACGGCGGAGATGCTGTGAAGCTTAGCGTCACTCGGAAGAAGGATTAGTCACACATCATTCACTCGGCATCATATTACATCACTGGCAGCTGTTTTCTTTTTCTTCTGCTGAGAGCGTTTCTTATAATAACGCAGAATTTTGGTTTAAGCTACTACATACTACCAGAAAATGGTGAGCAATTGCTGATAGCCTCATGTAGAATATACGCTTTCTGGAAAATTTTTGGTCGCCAGTCCGGCTAACATGGCAAGTAAAGCATTCGCCGTTGATCAATTCCTTAGAAAAGTACCATGCACTCAGTTCCATTCATAGCGTCGTAGAGGTGATAGAATGTGTATTTTGGCACGTACAATACCCTACAAAGGCTTACCGGTGTTTCATATCGGTGTTTCTATGCCACCGGACAAGTCTAGTGCCAATGTGGCGACTTTGGAAGAATAGAAGCCTTGATTTACTCAGGGCTCGGGATTCAGTTAATGATCTTATGAGCACTGCAGAGCACCTTTAACCACTGTGCTATGGCCGCCTTCTGTTAGGTGATAAGGGTGGCGAGTTGCCATGGCGAGAGAGGATTTATGAGGTAAGGAAATCGAGTCTAAAAAATGAATTAGAGAAAGTGATTCAGAGGTAAGATATACCAAACTTCTTTCAAAGCCTGATTGTTCATACATTCGAATATATGAGTGAGTATTTGCTTAAGATGTGAAAACAAACGGAGCTATCGTCGAAAAGTCAATATGGGATCTAAAGGAAAAACAGCATTGGAAGCTATTAGCCACCTCACAAGTTATCAGATTCTTTTAGATTAATAGTTAAAAGGTTGTCAATTTAACGATAATGAAAGACGGTTATGATCTAATAAGAGGGACGTCACAGCAGAAGGTTAAATAAGTACACAGGACTTTTATGCGAATAATCTTCCGATTACCATCATAACTTCCACTTGAATGTCCCATTTTTGATTGAGCCAGGTTTTCCAGTGGAGTGGAGTAGAGTGACGTGAAAGCCTTTCTAGGTCTAGTTACACTGTTTATGTACGTAATTGTTATTATCAACTTCTGAGCAGTAATAAAGGACAAAAGGATAAAGCTCTCGGTGCTGATGAATCCCTGAGAGATGCGCCATTCATTCGACTTCATTAAGTATCGCTGGAGGTGATTGAATGTATATCTGGCCTTTACAATGACTTGCCGTGGCCTTCCGATGTGTCGAGCCAGTGCTGCTATGCTCTCTGTCAAGTCTGGTGCCAATTTGCCCCAAGGGGATGAAGGGCTTGGTGGGCCGTGGGTTCGGGTGTCGATTCCGCGTGTGCTTATTAGTATACACTGAAAGAACTACTACGAGCTCGAAGAGAAAAGTCGTGGAAATCTAAAGTACTTAACTACTCAGTCTACATCATGAAATCTGCAAAATAAATCAAACATATGAAGATGTACGCTATCAAGTTACACTGCAGATGTAACTTTGGTGAGACCCATGAGCGTGCACTCTTCTTATACAATACATTTTCGGGTTCGCAGGTCAACAGCTGTGCACTTCTGCTTTTCATTTTTCTTCTATATGATTCGGTTCTCGAGAATACAACAGTTAGCTGCATTAGCTCTAAGCAACTCATCATACAGAGAAAGAAAAAATGAAATTAGGAATGTAGTGATAGTAAGATTTCATACTGGGGCCAACTATTTGGATCCGTATGAAGTCGTAAGAGATTCTGACTAGAAGAATTCATAATTTATGAGACCAAGGATAAAGCTTTCGGTGTAGATCAATCCTTGAAGAACGTGTTTTGTATTAGACTTCATGAAGCAATGTTTTAGCTGATCAAATACATATCTACCACTCTACAGGCGTCTTACCCATGTATTGTTAAGTGTTGTTATCCTCCCAGACAGGGCTGGCACTAATTTGCCGACCGCAGAGGGATGGAAAGTTTGCTGAGCCTGGAGCACGGGTTCGAATGTGTTTGTAGGGTACCTCTAACCATTGAGTTACACCCACCCTTTCTTATAAGACATCATAAATAAATGACAGAAACAGAAAATTACACTGCTATAGATAAGAGAATGAAGTAGTAAAGCAAAAAAAAAAGATGCCAAAAAATTCCAACGTTTACATTTATTAACTGCACGCTTTTCCTTTATGGGATGGTACAATGTGAAATAATAGCGTAGCAGTGCTGAGATATGAACAATACTCGGCGTCCCAGCTGGAATTCGATTCCGCGACTACCCTTACACATTTCCCACCTCAGGTTCCGAGCTTTGCTCAGATTTTAGCATCCCTATGATGATGAACGAATTTGTCAGCAATGGAATGAAAAGTGTCAAATCTGATTAATTGATCCACTTCAGTCAATGTTTGCAGAGAATCCGACGACTCTGGAATCGCAGATATTTGCGCACAGTTGAGTGGTTGTCGAGACGCCGAGAAACGATGTTCCATCCGGTTGTGGTTCGTCGTTCACATCTCTCTCATCTCGTGCACTTCTCTTTTTTGAATAAAAGTCGCTTAAAAAATTTTTCCTCAATGTGCAAGTCAGTCTAATACCTATTGCTGAAGAATGGATTGTGCAGTTAAAAACAAATTGTTGTCAACGAACAATCAGTCAAACTACATTGCTGGTGTGTGGTAGCATCGCAGAGTGAGATTAGTTCATTGAAGACATGCTTGACTCAAGAAGACTCGGCCCGATACGGCTGCGAAGATCCACATCGTGGCGAAAAACTAGTGTGGACCATCGACTCAGATCATCGCTGCTCTGAAGAAGTCGAAACGCTAACCGATTGAAATTTGACACCTCGTGTTAGCGATGAGGAAAGCAGACACTGGTCCTCTACTTTCTTTTGTTTTGTCTTATATCATTTCTCCTAGTTTCTCCTTCCCAAATTGTTTTTGCCAGAAACATCTCCTTTCTACGTATCCAAAGCAAACACATCGCAGTCGCTATCGTCTCTATTTAGTACTTTGTTTGATTCTCACCAAAAAAGCGATCTCAGCACATTAACAATAATAACTGCGGGTTCTCTACTCGAACTCTGTGTGTTAAGGTGTATGAAATAAATGATAGGTTTTTAATGGAGTAATTATTCAATGAAGTTTTCCAATGGTTCCATTCTGCTTTTATAAGAATGGCATTAGCTGTTGAACTGTGATGTACGGTTGGTCCTCAACGGGACGCTTCGTGATAGAAAAGTGTCGGAAATTATCAGCGCAAAACACATCTGACAAGGTGCCTATTATTTGTAAAGAAAAGTTTTCGGTGAACACGCCTGACAACATCTGTGTTGTATGAGCTATTCATTTTTTTCTTTATGACATTACTTCACCTCACGTGGATCAACCGGTGGATACAAAGCACTTCTTTCATTCCACTCGTGTCCTCGCATCGATCGTCCCCAAAATGCTGCTTGGGGACTTTCACCATCGTTGTGACTGTGGCTGAATCCTTGCAGGGCGAATCTCCTTAGAGTATTGAATAACCGTACTACAGTGCTCCCATGTAGAGTGAAGGAAGTGAATAGGATCCAAGTCGGAGAGCAATTTCAAGACCTCGAAGGCATGGGAGGCTGCTGTGTGAGCTCGGGAAATAGTCGAAACAACTCCGTATTCGTAATTAACGGCGACACTCTCACCAACCTACTCGTCCTTAAGCTAACAGTTACGCATAAAAACTATGGCAAAAAACCACAATGATGCTGAGATATTTGCAAAACTCCGGACCGCAGGTGTCTGCGGTGGGGAACGAACGCGCTATTGTCCTTTAATCCTTCAAACCCATAATATTAATCAGTTTCCATGAAATAAAAAACGCAAACTCTGTTAAGACGGTTAATTGCGTTCGGAATAACAGATATTAGGGAACTAGGAGCGAGCCGATGTGGGGTGGTGTAACACCACCAAATAGCAATTTGTAACGTGTCTCAAGATGAGAAAGGGTTAAAAAATTTGTTCGATTAAAAACGATAAATAAGGTGAATACACATGAAAGTGCACACGAAACTAGTAGAGGGTCGAAATGAAGGAGTTATCGCCAGCTGTTCAGCTGCCTACAGTTAAAGAATAGATTACGAAACAAATTCCACCGGAACTCGATCGGCGTAAAACGTACACAAAATAAGTCAGGCCTTCTAGCAGCCTTCGAATATCGAAGAACAGTACGACAGACGGACGTAGTTCTCTTTCCCTTCCTCTTCCTCTTCCTCTTCCTCTTCCTTCTCCTCCTCTTCTTCCTTGCAGCAAGCCATTGACGGCGAAGTAACACATGGAAAGGTGATACAGTTTATAATAGTGGTACAATCGATCAACATGGAGTTTTCTTTATGTAACCTTATAAACTGGTCTTCTTAAGCTGACGCGAGTTTTTCTTTATGTAACCTTATAAACTGGTCTTCTTAAGCTGACGCGAGTTTGGTACAGGCCTTCGTTGTCGTTGTCGTTGTTTTTGATGTTGTTGGTCGATGGCTGACGTTTCGGCGACTTCGCCTTCCTCAGAGCCTGGACGTATTTTATACTAGAATATTTTATTTATTCGGTGGAAAAAAAGGTTAAAGTATTAATGAAGATCAAACTTTCAAACAGACGTACAGACGTCTTCCTGAACAGAAAGGCTACTCACCGTGATGTTACGAGCGGGACTGGCCCACGCGTTGTTCACGTGGGGTCGCGAGCGAGACACACCCAGGGGTCAAAATATCATTTTGAAATAGGGCGCCAGGTCACGCGTGATAGTGAGGCATTCGTCCTTCCGGTTCATCTTTGGATTTTTGAAATTTATCCAAAACGCCTCAAGAGTTGCGCGTTGATGTTTTTGATTCCTGCGCTAGGATCCGCACATTCACTTCAAAATCATCGCCGTTGTGGTTTTGTGCCCTATGCGTACCTAGAGGGGTGTTTAGACGGATTTTAGCTTTTCCATCTAGATGTTCTTTTTTGCGGACACAAAGTGGTCTACCCGTTTCCCCAATATGTTCCTCCCCTCATGCGTTACATGAAATCAAGTATATTATACCTGAACTCATGCAATCCCCGTCTCTCCCATTAGGATAGATCTTACAGTTTTCTGAACTGCACAAAAAAGGTAAGATTTCTTTTAAGCTACCCTTCATATCAAGTGAAGTAAGTTACGCCTCTGGACTAGAAATGTGGTCCTGGAAATTATGTAACGATTATTGACATCCCACCCAATACCCAATACCCAATACCCTATGCCGCCAGTTAGTTCGAAACCGTCTTTATGATCGTTTGTGCAGCTCAGAAAACTGTAAGATCTGTCCTAAAGGGAGAGACGGGATTGCATGAGTTCACATTAGATCACATAAATAAATATATCAACTATCCATGCCAAGGTTTTGTAGAAAGTTGGTCTTTCGAGTTATTTTGAGTTTTCCTCATAGGAGACATCTTGAGCGACAGCTTAAAGCCTGCACTATAGTGAATGGTGAGTGTATGGGGAAGTGGTTAAGTAATGTCTTCTGGAAACAACGTTGTATCTATACTGAAAGATTCCATCCAATCAGCTGTGACCGTAAGCATTCCATTCGGTAGATAAACGCGTATAGCATAAAAATAAAGAAGATATGAGAAGGAAATCATCCGAAAACTACGACACTCTTCATGTCTGTGGTACCAGGCTAAGCACCGTCTCAGAGCAAATACACAGAGGAACTGAGATCCTCTTTTCTTCTTCTTCTTCTTCTTCTTCTTCTTCTTCTTCTTCTTCTTCTTCTTCTTCTTCTTCTTCTTCTTCTTCTTCTTCTT